>MU384152.1:0-23819 GCA_022495065.1 Xylaria telfairii | reverse complement strand
AAAATAAATATTTAAAAAATAAAAAATATATAAAATTATATATAAAATTAAAATAATAAATATTTAAATAAATACTTATAAAAATAAAATAAAATCTTTATTTAAATAAAATAAAGTTTAAAAATAACAAGCTATTAAAACTATTGTTTATTTAAAATAATAATAAAATTTAAAATTATAATATAAATAATTTAATTTTTTATTTAAATTTTTATTTAATTTTTTAACGCTTTAAAAATTTATTTTTTTTATTATAATAATAATAAAATATAATAATAAATATTAATTATTTTAATAAGAATTTTTTTTAGTTTTTTTATATATATAATAATTAATAATTTTTTTTTTTTTTATTTTTATTTTATACTTTAAGACTTTTTTTTATTATAATAGTTTTTCTTTTGTTTTATATTTTAAAGCTTTTTTTTATTATAATAATTTTTTTTTTTTAACGTAAAATATAGCAGCGCTAATAAATATAGCTATTAACTTTATATTTAATTAATAGTTTTTTAGCTTTATTAATTATATTATTTAAAACGTTGTTTTTATTAGATCAGTATATAAAATAATTAAAATAAAATCTAAAGTATTATTATAATTAGCCGGGCAGCCCTGTATAACTATGCATAAAAAAACAAATAAGCTATATATAAGCCCTACTAACTACAGGATATAAAGCTTATTAAACACAAGGTATAACTAATTAAATACGCATGCTTTTATAAATATATACCTCTTTAATAAAAGTACATGCTTTTATAAAAATTCCTTTATTTTTTTAAATATATTATTAATTAAAATAATATAATAAATAAATTATAAAATAATAATAAAGCTGTTTTTATAAAAATAAAAAATATAAAATAAAAAGTTAATAATATTTTAACAAATAAAAAAAACTATATTTTATGTTTTTATAATAATAATATATTAACTTTAGTTATAATTTATTATTAATAAAACAGCTTTATTGTTTTAATTAATGTTTTTAATATAATAAAAAAATAAAAAAAGTTATATATATTATATTATTTTTTGTTGTTTTTTATATTTATATTTTAAAAGTTAAAAGCAAAGTAATATATTTAATATTTAAAGCTAATATAACTAATAAAGTATTAAAAAAAAAGACGTAAAGTTAAATAAAAAAGCTAGTTTATTTTAAACTAAACTAAGTTATAATAATAGTTATAAATAGTTTTAAAATATAACTTTTTAACTTAATTTTTAAATTATTAAACTTTTTAATAATTTGTTATTTTAATTATAAAAACTTACAGCAAGCTTTTTAATAAGTTAAATTTTAAAGGATAAGTTATAACTAACGTGATTCACAAGCGAGTCGGATACCCAAGCGAGTCGGACACTTTTTTAGAAGTACCCCCACATATAAAATTATATACAAAGGTACATAGAGGTATATGGAATAACTCCACTAATAAAATAGCTAGAAATATAAAAAAATCAGATTTGAATAGCCCTTTAAATAAGGAATCTAGAGATAATATTTTTAATTTTACTGGATTTTTTTAAGTAGGGCAAATATAGGTTTAAAACTAAAGGTTAAAAATACCTTTATAAATTTATTAAATTTAGTGCATCTTTTAAACTTTAAGTTTTAAAAATCGGAAAAAATATAATATATATAATTTTATATATTATAATTACTTTTTCAGTGCCCCACTATTTTTCCGATTTTTATTTTATTAAATAACTAGGGGTTAAAAAGTTAAGGAGTAAAATTTTAACGTTATTTTTTATACCCTAGCTAAAAAATCGGCAAAAAATCGGAAAAATTTAATTCTTTAATTCTTTGGATTAAATTTATTGAAATAGCTTAAAATAATTTTTTTTAATTTTTTCAGTTCGTAGCGCAGGGTGTAGCGATTGATTATATTAAATAGCAGGGGTATTTACAGGGGTATTTTAAGCTATATTTTTAAAACCTAAATCTACCCCACTTAAAAAAATCCAGCACAATTAAAAATGTTATCCCTGGATTCCTTATTTAAAGGGCTATTTAAATCTGATTTTTTTATATTTTTAGGGCTTAAATTAGTAGAGATATTTTTTACCCCCTAAGTACTGCCCTATATAAATTTATATGGCAGGGTACCTTGGCAAAAGTGTCCGACTCGCTTGGGTGTCCGACTCGCTTGTGAATCACGTTATGTTTATAATACTTTTTATAAATAGTTTATAACTAAGTTAAATTAAAGAAATAATATTAATTAATAATTAATAAAAGCATTTTATCTCGAGATTAAGTTAATCCATGGTAATTTTTACTATTAAGAGCGCACTTTTATAAAGCTTAAACTAGTAGTAACGTTTAATAACTAGCTAGTATATAAATAATATTTAAAATATATAAAATGACCTTAGCATCACTTTGTTTTAACCATGTTGTTTTTATTAAGTTAAAAAAATATAAAAGACAGCCATTATATTAATAAATAGCTTATAATAATTAACTTTTATTAAATATTTTATAATACATTTATATTAATTTATATATAAATAAATAAATATTTAGTTTAATAAATTATTATTTTAATATATATTATAATAATAAAATAAGTTTTTTTTACGCTTAGACTTTTTAAGTAGTAGTTATATAAAGTATAAGTAGTTATTGTTTTTTAAGTTGTTATTTTTAAAATTAAAATAAAATAAATAATTAAGTAATTTTTATTATATTATAAATTTATATAGTTAAAATATAATAATTAATAATAAATATTTTTTTTATTTTTAATAAACTATTATAGTTTAAAATAATTTAAGTGTTTAAAAAAAATTATAAGCTATTTATTTATCTTTAAGTATTTTTTTATTTTAAATGTTTTAATATAATACTACTTTTATTTTAAAGTTATACTTTATATATAAAAGTGATTTAAATTTTTATTTAAAGCTTAATAAAAAAAGTTATACCTGGTTTTATTTTATTGTTTAATAAACATATTTATTTAACTTTATAAAATATAATAATAATTTTTAATATGTTTTAAAGTGTATATAATATATAATATTAATACTTTTAAATATATATAAAAAATTTCCGATATAATATAAATATATGATTTTAACTTATTTAAAAATTAAAGTATATTATATAAGCGTGATTTTTAAAGCGATATAGTTTAAAAAATATTGTAGTAAATATTAAATGTTTTTATTAAGTAATAAATCTTAATTATATTTTGTTTTTTATAATTTAAAGTATTTAAATAAATATATTAAATAAATATATTAAATTAGTTAAATATTAATAAAATAAATATATAGGAATAAGTTAATAAAAATATTTAACGAAATATAAAAAATTAATATAAAAAAAAAAAAAATTTTTTTAATATATTATAATTATGTTTAATATTTTTAAAATAATATATAATTGTTTATTAATATAAATATAAATATAATAAAAAAAAAGAAAATAATTATAGTTAAAATTTATATTTTTTTTTATATATATTATTATAACTTATAATAATAAACTTTTATATTTTTTTTAAACGTAAAAAAATTATTAAACTTATTAAGCATTATTTTTTATTGTTTATTTTAAATTGTTTTTTTACTGTTGTTTTGCTTACGGCTTTTTAAATATATATATATATATATATATTTTATAACTAGTTTATAAAATAAATTAAGCTGTTTAAAACCTCGAGGCTGTTAAAACTAAGCTTGCGGTTATTAAAAACTAATTTATATATGTTATATAATGGTTAAATAAAGCTAAGGGAAAAAAGAAAACAAATATATAAAACTTTATAAGTTTAATTAATATGATGTTTATTTTAGTCTTTACATAAAAAAAAAAACAGGCTAAGTTAAAGGTTATTAAAAAACGTTATTAAATAACGGTATTTAAAGTAAAACAAATAAACTAGAAAAAACAAGAGCATAAAAATAAAAACTAAATTAAAATAAAGATTAAAATATATACTTGAATTATTATTATAAAATTATTAATTTAAAAAAAAATTAAGTTTTAAAAACTATTAATATTTAAAAAAAAAATATATGTTTAATGTATAAAGTTAAAAAAACAACTGTTTTTTATATATATAATATTTACTTTTTAATATAAAATTAAAAATTTATTAATATAAAAAAAACAATAAGTTTAAAATAAAAAAAAACAACAAAAAACTATTATATAACTTTTTTAATAATATTTTTTAAAGTTATATTTTAAAGTATTATAGATTTTATTAAAAGTATTAATAATATGTTGTTAAAGTAAATTTTATTTTTAAGCGCGATGTTAAGCTAGTAGTGGTTAATATGTCTTGATTTTTTTTTAGCAAAATATGTAATATTATTTTACGTGCTTTAACCTTGTATAAGAAATATATACGCCCGTGTAAGCCGGACCAGCTAGTTATTGTATTAGAATTATATTTACCTCTTGTTCTAGGCCCCGGGCTTAGGTTCGGGCTCCGAGCCGGTCCTTAAATTAATAATTAAGTCCGGCCTAGCGTTATTAATAAACGCCGAGAATTTAAAAAGGCCTATAATAGTGGGATTATTACGTAAAACGCCGCTGTTTTAAAAAGTCCCGAGCTCCGGTATATATTTAAAGGAAAAAACTTAAACATGTATTTATTAGTTATAAGCCGGTATATCTAGCAGGAATTATATATATTAAGGCTATAAAAATGCCCTATGTTTTATTTATTATTAATATATCCTATAATCTTTTAAAAAGTATATATATATTATTTTAACACTTATATTTTTTAAGTTTTAATTAAATTATAATTTTATAATATAATATAATTAACTTATATATTTTTAACTTTATTATAATTTATAAAAAAGTTTATTAATAATTGTTTAACGCTTATAATTAATATGTTTATTTTTATTTTTATAGTAGTAGCGTATAATAAGTTTATTATTTTTTTATCTTTAAATATTTTTTTTAAAGTAGTTTTAATTTTTTATATTAAGTATAAACGTTTAAACAAAATAAAATAAATTTATTTTAAAGCAGCGAATATGTTAAAAAGCTCGGGAATAAGATTATAAAACGCTTTTACTATTAATAATTTTAGTTTAAGCGTGTAAGTTGTTGTTAACTAGCTTTTATTATATAAGCTTAATATTATTAAGCCTTTTATTTACAAGATTAATTCAAGCTTTAAAAGTGATAACGTAATATATATTAATATTTATGCTATATATTAAGCTAAAATATTCTTGTATAAAAATTAAGAAGTTTAAATAGTTTTTAATTTGTTTAAACATAGTTATTAAAATAACCCTTTAAATACTTTTATTATTAATATAAAAAATAACATGACTTATTATTAAAAGCTAAACTTATACGGTTAAATTAGCTAGCATTTAATAAAATATATATCTATTAAAAGAAAAAAGCTAAAGGTTATAGTTTTTAAACCGCTTAAAAACTTTAACGTAGTTTTTATAAATAAAATACCTATATAAAAAAAAATACTAAAGTGTAAACATAAAATAAATAAAGCAAGACTAATTATTATAAATATTATATTATTTATTTATATATTTTATAAACATAACTTAATATATAAAAAAAACAGCCTTGTTTTTAATAAGCTATATAAAAAAAGTTTTTATATTAGCTAGTATATAATTAAAAAACAAGCTTAAAGCCGGGACGCTGTTTTTTATCTCGCTGGCGAACTTTTTAACTTGCTGATAAATAATGTAGTAAAGCTTATAATATACCTCGGCAAGCAGGAAGACTAAAAACGGTTAGTTTTAACGTGAGTAGTGGTAGCTTTTAAACACCTACGATATATCTTAAGGGGTATTAATTTAAAAGGATGCTTGATGTTATAACTAGCGTAATAAAGTTATAAAGCTGTTTAACCAACAGAATAAACCTTGTAAAATTAATAAAATATAATGTTATATTAAATATAATAAACAGGTTTTATTTTACTGTTTAAAGATAATTAAAAGAAAAATCAAGAAAATTGTTTATTTTATTAAAAGCTTAGTTAAATAATATATTAAAATACCGCGTTAAAAATAAAGCCTAGGCTTATTAACGTTATTAATGAATTATTTATATATATAAAATTAAAGATAAAAATATAACGTTAAAACAATAAATATAATATAGTTATAAAAAAAATACTTTAAGGAAGTAAATATTCTACGTTAAAGCTGTAGCCTTGTTAACTAAGCTATTAAAAGTTTACGTAGCTGCTTTTATATTACGCTACTTTTAATAATAATTAACAAGCATAATTAAAGCTTAAAAAAAATAACTAAAATATAATAAAAGTAGTCTTGTTTAAGTTTAAATAATTGTTTACTAAGTAATAATTTTTAAATTATTTAAATTATATACGTAAAAGTAAAAAATATTAATAAAAAGATAAAGTAGTTAAAAATATATAATAACCTTAGCTTAAGCCAATAATATATACGCCGAAAAATAAGTCTTTTAAGCTAAATAATAGCACAGGATTTAAATTATAAACTGTTTTTAAAGCGTTGTTGTTTTAAGTAAAAAAAAGACCTTGTGTTTATTATATAAGTCGAGATAAAAACGTCCTAGCTGTTATTATAGTTTATAATATATAAATAAGCGTTAATAGTAGCTTATTATTAAAACAAAACTTAATAACGGCTTGTTTTAAAGGAGCAACAAGGTTAATTATTCCAGCTAGTTTAACCTTGTAATAATAAAAGTTTTATAGGTCGAAAACTAAACCTAGTAAAAACAAGGGATAATTATTATAAAAAGCTTTTAAAAAAACAATCATGGAAAAATAGTTGTTTATTTTTACTATTTATCTTTTTATATTAGTATATATATATATATAAATATATATTTATTTATTTTTATAGTTTATTTTTATGTTTTTATTTTAAAAGCTAGCTAAAAACAGCTGTACGTTATAAAAAGTATAAAACTAACTACTTAAATATTTAAATGGTCTTTTTCCCTGCGAGAAAATAAAAATCAATAAATATACATAATTAAAACTGTTTTAACTACTGCTTATAAATCATGGTTTTTAAGAAATATTAATATAAATACACTTAATATAGTAGTCCTTGCTTAAAACGCTTTTATTAACAGTATCCCGCTGGTTTTAATTACTTAAAAACTAAAGGCGTTTATAGTTAATACTAGCTTTAAAAAGATATAATCAAGGTATAAATCCATTATTATTATTATCATTATTATTATTATAAGATTAGCTTTAAAAGCTTAACAAGCCTTTGCTTTAAACTAAACATTTAAGTTAACTTTTTAAACGTTTGTTTAAAAAGTTCTATAAATAAAAACATTATTAGTAGAACTAAAAAATATAGCAAAGTAAAGTAAACTAAAACAAGGCAACCTAGACAGAAATAAATTTAAACATGGTTAAAGCTTAAAATTTTTTATACTTTAATTTCCTTAATATTATATTATATAAACAACAGCTTTTTAATGTGTAAAAAACAGCGTATTATATAAGCAGCAACTTTTTAAAAAGCAGTATATTATATAAACAGTAATTTTTTAAAAAGTTAACATATTATATAAGTAGCAACTTTTTAAAAAGTTAGCAAACGTTTAATTAAATAACGTTTTTTATAAAATACAACTTAATTTTAATTTAAAAAGATATTTAAAATTGTTTTATACTTTTTATTTATTGTTTTTTTTATTATTAATAATAAATAAAATATATATATAATTTATGCTATATTTATTTTATACTTCTTAAAAATTTAAGCTAAAATATAATTAATTTATTATTGTTTATTATACTTTAAATGTTACGCTGTATTTTTTTAAACTAAGTATAGCTATATAACTCGCTTTTAATGTAATTTATTAATCCGGCTAGCGTTATAAACTTTTTTTTACAACTCGGCTTTAAACAGTGATATATACTCTGCTAGTCTGCCGATAACCCGTTAGCTTGTATTTTTTTTAATAGAGTGAAACATAATGCTCACGAGCAGGAGAATTTAAATATTAGTTAAGACTTTGTAAACTCCTAAACGATCTATCGCAGAGAAAGCACTCCTAGCACTGACGCTTAGGATTGTATGAACGGTTGTTAGCCTTATACTGCGCCGAGCCAGACCAACCAAGTAGGTTTTTAGTAATAATACCGCCAGGATCTTTGTTGCGAATATACTTGTAGACAGTGTCGCGGGTTAGACCAGCGGCATTCGGGCAGGAGCCCGACTCTACGTGATGGATGAGGCTATTGGCCATTGGATGGCTCTTTTTGCAGAACGGACACTGAATCTGGTAGTTACGGTGGGCACGGGAATTGAGATGCTGTTTGGAAGGCTTCAGTTACATGAAAGAAAGGTCTGGAGGAGGGGAAGGGGGTGGCGTACCATCTTCAAATTGTTATTATTTGTGAAGGTCCTCTGGCACTCACTGCAGTAATCGTGGTCATCGTGCTCATGATCAATACGCTGGTTTTCTGTTGGCCAAGTCTCGTCGCATATCGAGCACTCCCACTGGAAATGGTTCAAGCCATCCATATGCTGAAATCGCGCTGTTTCAGAGGCGAAATGGCGGGCACAGTTATCGCATTCGAAGCGCGGGGCACGATGGCCGGTGGAATGAAGGTGGTTATCACGAGCTTGCCATCCTGCTTCAAAAACTTTGTGGCATGTGCCACACTCGAAATCGTAGCCCATGACGCCGACCGAATGCCTTGGGCCCCCTTTGGTGGGTTTAGAGGCGAGCGACTATGTGGAGATTTTGGAGTGACGCTAAACAAGTAAGAGGTGGGAGAAGTAGAGCTGTTGATTAAATATATATATATATATATATATATATATATATACATATAATATAAAGCACAGGATTAACCGAAAACACTTACCCCATGTTAAGCTTAAGGTATATAATATTAAAATAAGTGGTTAAACACCCCTGTAATAATAACGTAACTTTAAAAGCCTTGTTAATTAAGTGTTAAACGCGTTTTTAACACGTCCTTAAGATTTAAAACGTTATATAATTAATATTAAGTTATTATTTTATAAAAGTTAAAAATATATTTATATTTTTTATTTTCTTTTAATAATACTTTATAATAGTTATTTTAAAAACTTAAAAGTTATAAAAGTTTAAAAGGTATTTATAATTAATTAGCTTAAGTTTATATGTTAATCTTAAACTATAGCTAGTTAATTGTAAGATTAATTAAATTATCCTCGACCTTGTCCTTGTTTAAAACAAACCATTAAACCTTTTATTTATAACACTACTACCACTACTTTAATAAACAACAAGATTACAAGATTACGCGAATTGCTTGCAAAAAAGCAAAACTTATAAAAAGAAAAACAACGTAGACGTAAAAATACTAAAAAATCCCTTAAGATATCATAGCTACAAGCGCTTTAATAATATCTTAAAGCTTATCACTTACTTAGTCTAGCTATTTAAGTAATCACCGGCTAGTTATTAATTATATAAGACAACATTATAAACCTAACTAGCCACTTTTACCCTTGATATATTTTTTTATAATATAATTATCTTATATAATAAAAAAATATTTAAAATTTATTATTAATTAACTAGTTTTTTTATTTTAATATTAACTTAATTATATTATATTTTTAATTTATTTTATTATAAGTAAAATAAGCTTTCGATATTTTAAACATAATATAATTAAAAATATTATTTAAAAGTTAGTTAATAAAATATATAATAATAAATAACTATGTGTTTGTTTTAATATTTAAAGATTTGTTATTTTTAAAAGTTATATAAACTTTAAAAATATAATTAATGCTGTTTTTAAATTTGTTAAGCAGATAACTATAGTTAAAAATATTAGTACTAATATTATAACGCTGGCTTTAAAACAATCTTATTATAAAGCTAAAAAAAATAAAAAAAGCCTTGCTAATTAATTTTATATATATTAAAAATCTAATAGCTAAAACGTTCTAGCACTTATAATTAAATATAAAACGTTGTATAAATTAATTAAAGATAAAGTTATTAATAGTTTAAAAAAAGAAATTTAACTAAAACGTAATATTATTAATAAAAATAATAAAGGTTTTATTTTTATATTAAAACGCTTTACTATTATTATTATTATTTAGTTATTTTTTTATATAGTTAATAAAAATATTTAATATAGTTATATATATATAAAAAAAACTTTTATTTTTTTATATATTTTTAATAATTTCTTTATTATATATTATTTTGTTTATATATTTAATTTAAATATTATAAAGAATAATAAAAACTAGTTTTATTATATTATTATTGCTTAAGTATTTTTTTTTATGCTTTAGGCCTTTTGTTTACTGCTACTGCTTTAAACCTAGCTTAATTACGTAAATAGCTTAAGTATTTAAGCTATAAAGTTTAAAAACATATTATAAAATATTCTTAAAATTAAATGTAAAACGCCTAAGGTATTTTTTTATAAGGTTTAATATTAAAAAGGTTTTATATATTTGTTTATTAAAATGTGTTTTTATTATTAATTAAAAAATAATAATATTAGTTTTTAAAATAAGAATAAAAGCAAGGATAAAAATAAAGACCTTTTATTATCTTTATCCGCGTCTTAATTGCTGTGTTTTTTTATAAAAGCACTTGTTTTAATAAGCGCTGTAGCTAAGGTTATAAAACGGGATTGTTATAGCGGAGGTAGTACAAGCTGCATAACTAAGGAGTAAATCTAGAAAAAAACACAGACAAGTATTTAGGACCGGACCTTCTATCTGTTAGGACTAGCAAGCAGCGGGCTTATAAATAACAAATACCTTAACTTTAATGACTATTAATAATAATATATTAGCCTATCTAAGTTTTAAGGCTTAATCTTAGCTTAGTTAGTTAAAGATTATAGCTTAAATATTAACGCCATGCTACTTTATTTATTCGGGTTTATTAGTGCATTTTTTAAAGTTTGCTTGTTTTTTTATAATTATATTTTTATTATTAAAAGTGTAGAATATATTTACTTAGCCTGTTTATAATATAAAAAAAAAATATATAACTAGTTATATATTATTTAAAAAAAATATATCTTTATATATTTTAATATTATAAATTTAATTTTATTATATTATTATAATAATAATATTTTTAAATATTTTTTATTTTTTAGTTAAGCGAGGTAGTTTTTATTTAATTTGTTTAATAAAACTAATAAAACTTTTATTATTAATATTATTAACGCTAGGTTTAAAATAGTTTATAAATTATATATTTTTTATAATAATATTAAATTATATAATATCTTATATAATATTAGTAATAATAATATTATAATTATAGATTTTAAACAAGTTTAATTTTTTTATTAAAAGTTTTTTAGTTTAATTAGTTTAAATAAAAAATAAAAATATAATACGTATTAAAAAAAATAAAGCAGGAATAATTTTGTAATAAAGTGGTGGTTTATTATATAAAATGTTTAATATTATATTAAATAAGTAATAATATAATAAAACAAGTTTTATTTTTAATAATATTTTTATATATTTAATTTAAACTATTTTTTTTAAAGCTGTTTTTTATTGTTAATATAGTTTTAAAAAAATATAATAACTTGTTTAATTTATATAAAATTTATTAAAGTAAAAACGTTTAAGTTTATATTTTTAAAATATAAATTAATTATTAGTATTAAAATTAAGTAATAAAGTTATTATTTATTACGTTGTTAAAATGTTTTTATATAGTTTTAAATAGTTGTATATTTTAATTAATTATTAAAGTAAAAAATAACTAGGTATATATAAAAAATATTATTATATTTATAGAAACTTTTTTTTAAACTTATATTTTTTAGTTAGCTTGTTTTATTATAGGCTTTTTTTATAAGCTATGATTATTTTATTATATAATTTAAATATTTTACGTGGTTTGTTACTACAACTAACCCTTCTTAGTAGCTATAACCTACGCTTTAAGTTGAAAATTCTTGTTTTTTTATTATTAAATATATATAATAAGCTATAATAATATTGATTTATAATAATAAATAAAATTTAACGCGTAGTATAAAACTAGTAATATTTATAACATATAGCTAAGCTTTATAAACCTTGTAAATATATTTTAAAATTAAATTTTATATAAAACGCGGGCTTTAAATAATAAAACAAGTATAACTGTTTATATATTTAATATTTTTTATAAAATGTACCGGATATATATATAAAAAAAAACGAGCAGGATAATATAAGTAATAAAAAATAAAAACATCTTAGAAACTGTTATTAAATAATATGTTTAAATAATAGCGTTTTTTTTATAAAATCCAAATATTTATAATATAGCTATTTAAATTACTACGAGCAAAAATATTATAGTAGTGATAAAAAGACCTTAAAATAATACTTAGTTTATATTTAAGTTATAAATTAAAAAAAAAATGCCGAAAAGCTTTAATAATATTAAAATATTAAAGAATAAAAACTTATTAATATATAACTTTATTATAAAAAAAAACAACCGTTTTATTTATAAGTTTTTTTATATTATTATTATATAAAAACGCTTAAATTTATTATTAATATTAAAGAAATAAAATAAATATTAATTAATTAACATATTATAATATAAGTTATTAAAATGTTATTTATAATAAAAATAATATTTTAAATAATAATATTTTTAATAAAAAACATAGTTAAAATAAATATAAATAAAACAAAGGTTATAAAAAATCTAATTAAAAGCTAATAAGTTTAGTTTATTTTTAATAACATTATATAATAAAAACAAGTAATAAATAAAATAATAAAAAAAATAAACTAAGCGGCGTAAAACTACGTTAATATTAAAACAAGGATTATAATAATAATAATAATAATAAATAACCCTTTAAATATTATTTAATTTAATAATAAGCTTTAAATAAGTATTATAAATAAAAGCTATTATATTAGTAGATATAAACTAAGGCTGTTATTTTAAGAAATAAATAGTATGGGTAATAGTGGCGCTACCCGCTGGGCTTTTTAAAGGGGGGGGGACAGGGTAATAAGTCTTTTAGTTGTATTTCGCCCACTAACCCTCCCCTCCCCCTTGATCCTTTAACTGCCTGTTCTTCTATGTTAGCTGTAGGGGTTAGACAAACCTTAAAAGATTAGCTAGGACCTGCTAACTAAGAGGGTTAAAAGAGGCAGGCTAAAAAGTTAAGTCATTAATTTAAACAACTACACATGTTATATTAACCGGACTATAAATAAAAATATTAATATAATATTAAAGACCTAGTATTTTTTTTAGTATATAGTAGGAATAATAAAATATATATTATATAATCTTAAGTTTTTAAAAAATCCTATAAAAACAAAATGTTAAAAAGGCTTTTTTTAAACATATTTATATATAATAATATAATTAAATAAAAAAAGTTTATTAAAGGTTAATAAATATAATCTTTTAGTTTATAAAAATATAGTACAGCTTTATATACTTTATTAATTAAATATATATTATTAATATTAATACGTTTTTATTATATATTTTATTAATAATTTTATTTATATAAAAAAGTATATTTACTTTGTTTTTTTAAAAAAGCCTGCTTTTGTTTATTATTAAAGCTATAAGCTTTGTTTAACGTAGCAAAACGTTTAAAATTTAAATCTCACCCACTTTAAGTATATTAAATTATAAGATTAGCTTGTTTTATATATAATGTTTAATTATTAACCTAAACTTAAAACACGCTATAATATTACGGCTATATAATTAAGCTTACTTTTACGTTAAAAATTTAAAGTTTATATAAATTTAATTTTAATACTTTTATTTATTATAAATAATAAATAATTTAAAAAATAAATAATATTATTATTATTAAGCTAATATCTTTAAAAAGCTAGTATTAATAAAATAATAACAATATATAGTAAACTATTTTATATAGTATAACCCTTAAAACTAACTAGCCACCCCTAGTAATTTAAAATATTATTTATATACTCCTGCGAATTAGTACGCCCTTTTTAACTTACGGCCTTATGCGATATATACATGACTACGCCTTTTTTATAAGCTTACACTATGACCCCTGGATTTATTAAGCGCTAAGGTGCAAAGTAAAAGCCAGCTCGTAGCCGTGGGGTAAAACCGGGTTTATAATGTAGTATAAATAAAAGCAGATGTTTTTTTCTAAGAGAAAAAGTTCAAGTAATAATCCTTTTATTATTTAAATTTTAATAAATACGCTTTATTTTTTATATTATTAATTTTATACTTTAATAAAGCCTTAAATAAAATTCGATACACTTGTTTTTATAGTAATTAATAAATAAAAAATTTGTTTTAATTTTATTTATTTAGCTTTTTAACTTTTAAACTTTAATATTTATATATATTATTATTTACGCCTTGTATAAAATAAATTATTCTTTTTTTTTATAAATTTATCCGAGCAAGAAAAGGTATATAAAAGCGGTTTTTTATTTTGTTAAAATTAAGAAGCTTTTAAATTTATGCTTTAAAGCTAATAAGCCAGGTCTTTTTTAACGTTTTTAAATTTAAGCTTTAAGTAATATTAGCTGCGTTTTTAATATAGCTATCGTTAAAATTATATTTAATAAATTAACCCCTAGGGATTTTATTTTATATATATTTATTTTTTTTTTATATTATTAAAACTAATATTTAACTTAATTATTTTTCTTTGTTAAAAATTATAAAAATTATTTTTTTAAGTTTATTAAGTTTAATATAATTAATATTAAAGTTAACGGTAGGGTTTTAAAACAAGTGGTATTTTTTGTTATTAACGCGTATTATAGTTTGTTATTAAAGGCCTTGTTTATTTTAAATCTTTAACTTTATTATTAAATATTTGTATAAAATATAGCTAGTTAATAACAGCTTTGAATATATATTATTATATTAAGCTTTCTTAGGCGTGCTTTTATTAAAAAGTAGTTGAAGGGTTATAAATACTGCTCAGGATTTTTATTAAAGTATATAAACCCGAGAAACAAGTAATAAAAAAAAAGATTTTAATAACGAAACGGTTTTTAAAAATATAAACAATACTATTTATAGCTGGGTTAGCTCGGAAAGCCTTTTTAGCTTTAGCGAGAATTATTTTTCAGAGTGGTTTATTTTAAGTAGTAGTATTAAAAGGGATGTTTAATATTTTAAAAAATATTTATAATATAAAACCAAGCTATTATATATAGCCTATTTAAAATTATTAATATATAAGTAAAAAACGGTTAATAAAAGCTATATAAACTAATTAATAAAATATATATATTATAAGGAGGAAAACTAAAAGTTTTAATACTTTTTTAGCTTTAATAATATTTATATTTATAAATATTAACTTATTATAAGTTTAAGCATTTCTAGGTTATTTTATTAATATATAAAGGTATTATTCAATAAAAATAAATATATAAACAGGTTTAAATATAAATATAAATATTAAAATATAAAATTTTAAACCTTATTATATTTTTATTAAAAGTATATAATTATAAACTATTATTTATTATTATTTTAATACAGCTTAAAGTAAAGTTAATATAAAGCTGTAATAATAGTTAATAAAACGCGGTATATTATTTTAAATTCTCGTTAATACTAGTTATTAATTATTTCTTTTATTTTTATAATTTAAGCACATGTTTTACTATATAAGTTTATTTTAATTATTATAGCTTTTTTATATTATCTTTAAATAATTATTATTTATTTAACATTTGTTTTTTAAATTATTATTATAATAATTAACTACGTTTAAGTTTATATGTTATAACTTTATATATAACATTTACTGCTCCTGTTAAATTTAATATATAAGCGTATATTTATAACTTTAATTATGGTTAAATCTATTATTAGGATTAAAACTATATCTACGTTCGTTATTTTTTTATAAAAAAAGGGCGAAATTTAACTATTTTACTTATATATAACTATTATTCTATAAAGCATAATCTGCAAAGTAAGTAGATTTAGCACTAAATTCTCCTTATATTATTAATTTAATCTAGTCTTTATTAATAATTAAAACATGGAGTTATAATTAGCGGTTGTTTACTTTTATTCCTTTAACTTTTATATTAACCAGCGTATGTTTGTTGTTTTTAGCTAGGATTGTTATAAAACAGTAATATTTATTACTAAGCCGGTTTTTATACTAAGGTTTAATATATTTATACTGTTTTTAAATGATTTAAAAGTGGTTATAAATCATGTAAAACATTTTATAAAACAAGAGTTATTTTGCCATGTATTATATAATTTAAATGTTAGCTTTTAAGATTAATATATTTAAATAACGATTTTTAACTATAAATAAAAAGCTTTTAATAAGTCATTATTTTTACGAGTTGTTTTTTTTATTCATTAGTTAATATAATAAGTAGTTAAGTCGGGGGTTTTTAATCTATAAATAACAACAAGTAAAAATATAAGTGCTTGTTAAAAAAACTTTAAAAGTGCTTTATAAGTTCGAATAAATATATACTTTAATTAATAATTAATAAACAAGAGTATAAAGTAATTAAATATAAAAGAAATGTTAATTTATATAAGTTATTTTCTTTGTTTTATATAATATTAAATTAACAGATTTAATATATTATCTACTTTAAATTTAAATTTTTATATATATATTAGTTTATATATTACTATAAATAATTATTATTATAAAATAAACCATTATAATAAGCTTTTTTTTTATGTTAATTTATAATAAAAATATAAGTGTAATAATAAATAATTCTCATAAAAGTATAAACAATCTTTTAATAAATATAAAAATATAAAGCTTTAAAATAAGCAAAAGTTTTAAAGATAGCTCTAGGTATAAATTATATATATATATATATATATTTAGTGGTTTTAAAGTATTTTACAACAAAAAAACAATAATAAACCTTAAAAAAACATGGATAAAACAAAGAGTATTATAATGTAAAACTTATCTTTATAAGCTAAAAAAATAAATAACATCAAGTTTAAAATAAATATAAACCATACTAAAACATTTAAATATAAGTTATTTTAAAAAATAATAATAAAACAAAAATTTATTCTTAATATATATATTAAAAAAATAAATGTAATATAAGTTAATATTTTTACATCTTTTAAGCTAGCTTTTAATTAGTAAATAAATATAATAATGATTATAAAAAACACATTTATTAAGGTCGGAAAGTGATATTTCACTATTTTACCGCTTATTTAAATTATTTTAAGTAGGCGTTAAACTTTTCCCACATAATTTAAATAACCTGCTTTTAATATATATTATAAACTTAAAAGTTAAAACGATTAAACGCTTTCAGGCTTATTAAAATACCGTTTTAAAAACCGTTTAAAGTTATATTTAACAGTTTAAATAATAAGTCTTTTAGTTAAATATTAAAACACTAGATAATTTTTACTATAATTAACAACATATTATCCTAAGTTATTTTTTGTTCGAAACACATTTTTTTATTAGCGTTAAATATTTAAAGTAATTATTACGCGTGTTTAATAAACGCTTTTATACTTTTTTTAAAAAAAAATCGATTTAAATTAAACATATTAAAGTTTTTATATTCTTTTAAATTATAATTAATACTTTATATATTTATTAAAACTATAATTTTTATTAAAATAAATTATTATATAAAATATATTAATTTTTAAAGTATACTTTGTTTTAAATATAACTAAAAAACATAATATATAAAAAGGAAAAAAAAGTAGTAGTTATACTAACTACACTAGTCATTAACGTTAAAATTTAAAAATCATATTAAAAAAGTCTAATAAGGTTTAAGAAAACTTTATACATACTATATCCCTTATAAAAATTATCTTTCGTCGTTGCATGTGGTATGCCTGGTGCTACGCCTGGACGCCAACGGAGGGCCTTCGAGCGCCAAGTTCTGTCAGCCTCCAAAATAATCTCCACGGCTGGGCATCTCTTACCTCGAAAACACAAGCCATAAGGTAAGGGAGGTCGGTAGTGTTCGTATTTATGGGCATCTGGTCCTCTCTAAACACAGCGTCGACTTCGTTCTGTGCTTTCTTCAATATTTCCAGATATGCTGCCATGGCAAGGAGAAAAGTCTCAAAGGCATTAGCTGTTGTGTCAGAGCCGCCCTCGAGAAGAACGCCTCCGATATATCGAATTTCGATATCGCTATAGAAATCCTGCCTTTGACCGCCGAGCAACCGCGAGACAAGACAGTCTTGCCCTCGACCCTGGGCGGCGCGTGACTTGACCTCCTCAAGCAAGTCCGAATAAAGAGCTTGCTGCCTTTTTCCAACGGAACAGACTTTGCGCCTCCAACCGCGCCAGGGCCCAAGAAAAAAGTCGGGAATATACTTTAAAAATGGAAATATATTGTAAAGAGGTATAAACCTAGGTTTAAATACCCTACTAAAACCGTTATATATAAAAAAAAACCGTTTTAAAAGATTATTCTTAAAATAATTAATTTAATAACTTTTTATTTTAACACTTTATTATTAAAACATTACTTTAAATTATATATAATTTATATATATAATAAAAATATATATATATTAATTATTAATATATAAAAAATTTTATATTAATTAATAAATATAAGTTTAATTAACGCGCTAGGCATATTAACGCTTGTAATAAAAGCTATAAAGAATGGATTATTTATAAACAAGGCTTTTAAAAAGTTATTAAGCTTTATTACCTCGAGTAAACTACGCTAAGTATTGTTTAAAAATATTATAAATAATTTATCGTTAGTTGCTGCAGCAAACTTGTTTTAAATTTTACCTTTATATAATAAAAAAAAAACTAATTATATAAATAATATTAATAAATTAAAAAAGCTATAAACTAATAATTAAACAAACTTTAATTAATAAACATAAGATTTAAAAGCTAGGCTTGTTTATATAAATTATTATAACTAGGTTATTTATGTATTAAATAAAAATAAAAAATTATACAAGGTAAAAATAAAAATGTTTTAAAACTATATAGATATTATTAATAAAACATTGTAAAAAACCAGCATAAAACTATATTTATACGTAAAAAAGTTTAGTATTTTTTTTATAAGCTGTTTTAATAAATGGTTAAAAAGTTTTAAATTATGCTAGCGAGCAGTTAAAAACTTTTAAATAATAAAAACCCCCGGAAAAACAACTTATATATAAATTACCGCTTTTTTTAAAGCTGGTTAATTAACAATAATTAATAAATATTAAAAGGCTAATAATTTTAAAAAGCTTTTTATTAAGGTTAAAACTTTCCTTTTAATAAAAAAAATAAATAAAGATTATTATATATTTATACATATAAATAATATTAAGCTCGAACTATATAATATTAAATTAATATTTATTAAATAACTAAGATTTAACCTCCGAGAGCTTCAAGAGGTTATATAATGCGTTACTAGATTTATACTTTATTTAAATAACAAAGCTATATAAAGAAAACTCTTAGCGTATTAAATTAAAATACTTAATATTCTTAAAACAAAAGCTATAAAAAAGTATATAATATAGTATTACTATAAAATTAAAGGATGTCTTAAAAAGGTTATAAGTGTTAAAAAGCTAACTATAAATATTAACAAAAGTATTATTACTAATAAAGCTAAAGCGTAAACCAAGGTATAACTAATAAAGTATGTTATATTTAAAAATATTTTAAAGAATAATATAAAGATAACTTAAATAATGGCCTTTATAAAGGAAATTATAAATCTTTTTAAGCTGTTTAGTTATTTAATTAACTTTTTATAATTTTACCGCAATTTAAAAATTATTTAATATAAACGTTATTTAAGCTTTTATAAGAGGAATTATTAATGCAAAAAAAAGATCTGTTTAAACTATGCTAGTATTACTTATAAAAGTACTTGTTAAAAGATTATCCTTAAATGTATAAATTATAACGGCCTGTATACCGCTACCTCGGAGATATGCTTAGCTTAACTTAAAATTAAAAAAGGGAAAATATATAAGCTTATTATAAACCAGTTTAAAGAGATTCGGCTAGCTAGAGCTAAAGCGTAATTATATGTTTATAACAAGGTAAAAAAAATAATAATAATTAAAAAAATTAACGGAGCAGAAAAAATAACATAAAACAAAAGTAGCTAGTAAATAAACTTTTTGATTATTATAAAAGTTAATAAACCAGCCTTAGTTAAAGAAAAACCACAGCTTAATAAAAATTTAAACATTATTATTATATATTAATAAACATGTAAAAAAGATTATTATATAATTAACATAACTACTTAGTTATATATTTAATAAATATAACCAGCAGGTAAAAAAACATTAACTTTATTAAATTAATATTAAACCTAGTTAATTATAACAATAAAAAAGCAGATATTATACTAATGTAAGAGCTGTAGGTAGGTATACTGCCGTATATAAAAATAGCGGTTAAAACTTACCTTAATTATAATATTTTTTCCCTGGTGAATACCTGGGATGGCGATGTAACAAGGCCAAGGTCTTTAATATACGTCCGAAAACATCTTAAGGCAGACCAACTACGGCTATATAAAATAAAAGATATTACCTGGGTTAAGGTTAGAGGTATTACCTTTGCTAGTGTATACCGGCCAAGCAACGACCTACGAAGAGTTGATGCCATCTTGGAAGCGTGAACACCACCGTTTGGCTGCGTTATGGCGGGGGATTTCAACGCTGGCGACAGCTCATGGGACAAGAACAATCTAAACTATCACAGCGGAGCAGCCCTTGTTAAAACCATGCATAACCATGGACTAGATCTGATCTTAGAGCTAAACGCGGCCATTTATGACGGCGGCCATGTGTTAGATCTGGCTTTTTTGAATGTCCTGATAGCGGAGGCTCAAATTAGCAAGGCGCTGCACTTTACGTTGGACCACGAGACGCTCCGGATCGTCGTATTAATCAATAAAAACCTCAGCCGCTGTCCTAGAAATAAAAAATAGACTATCCCGAAAAACCAACTGCCTAAGCTCGCGAGTACAGTAAAAAATAAAATCCATACACTCCCGCTGTTAAGCTCCAGGGCTGAAAATCTAAACCGCTTCGCCTAGGCCATAGTTGATTTTATCTAAAGTGCTGTTAAAATAGTTGGCAAAAAGCCGTCCAAGTTCGAGATCAACGTTTAATGGAATAATAACTACGCAACCGGCTTGATTTAGTATAAAAAGGCAACAAGGGCCAGGACCAGCTAGAAGGACAAGATTATAGCCCGACAGGAATTCTAAAAGGTTATACAGCAAGTAAAATAATAATACTAGCACTCCTTTATTAATAGTGCTAAAAAACTAAAAAACATATTTAAAATTATATTGTAGTATAAACTTATTATAAAACTTAGCTTGTTATTAATTATTATAAATAATTTTATTATTAAGTTATAGTTAAATAAAGCTTAAATATTATAAAAAATAACGTTAAAAAAAAACAGCGCAACTAATAATATTTTAAAGCTATAAAAAATATAGCTTATATTTAATAAATTACTTATTTTTTTTAAAAAATATATTTCTTCGAGTAAAATTAAGTTATATATAATTAATATAAAAAGTACCTTTTTAAATATAAATAGTTTTATAGTTTAAATTTTAAAAATATATTAGCTTATTATTAAAATATATATTACAGACTTTTTTTAAAAGTGTTTAATAATTAAACACTATTTATAATTTTTTAAAATAATTAAAGTTATTATAATCTTAAAACTAGGTAAAATAAATTACTTTAATTTTAAAGCCTATTAATTTATTTTATTATTATTATATTTAAAAAAAAATCTTAAGCAGCTAGTAGTATAAAAAATTATATAAACTATTATTAAAAATAATATTTTAATGTTATAATATTTTAAAATATTTTTTAAAAAAACCGTTATTAATTTAATAGCAGCGTTTATTTATAATATTAAACAAGCTTTTAATTAAAATATAGTTATAACGTTATATATAACAAATATTAAAAGCGCTTTTAATGCTGCGTTTATTAGTAGATTTATTATCCGGATAAAATTATAAAGGGAATTCCTACGAAGGCATGCAGTTTTCCTATAGAGGTATATCTTGTTCTTTAAGTTGTGCGCTTTAGAAAGCCCTAACCCTAATAATATATATATGAGAATTTTTGTCTTTTTTTGCTTTATTTAGCGGTATAGGGCTTGGTTTTATAGCCCTAATATAAAGCTTTATATTTTATTATCTTTTAATTTATATAATTAACAAGAGATGTTTTATGCAATTAATATAAACAAGTTAGACTATTTAATACCTTAATAAATATTAGGGCTATAAAGACGGGCCCTATACCATTAAATCGAGCGAAAAAAGACAAAAATCCTCATATATATATTCCTAGGGTTACGGCTTTTTCAGTGGGGTAATACTTAAATGCCTATGTAAAAGCCATGCTTTTATAAGAAAACCGCATGCCTCCGTAGGAATTCCCTTTATATATTAATAATATATTATTTTAAAATAAATAATTAAACTAAAATTATTAATATTATAATAAAATAAGGGAATTCCTACGGAGGCATGTAGTTTTCCTATAAAAGCATATCTTGTTTTTTAAGTTATGCGCCTTAAAAAGCCCTAACTTTAATAATATATATATAAGAATTTTTGTCTTTTTTTGCTCTATTTAGCGGTATAAGGCTTGGTTTTATAGCCTTAATATAAAGCTTTATATTTTATTATCTTTTAATTTATGTAATTAACAAAGGATGTTTTATGTAATTAATATAAACAAGTTAGAATATTTAATACCTTAATAAATATTAGGGCTATAAAGACGGGCCCTATACCATTAAATCGAGCGAAAAAAGACAAAAATCCTTATATATATATTCCTAGGGTTAGGGCTTTTTCGGTGGGGTAATACTTGAATGCTTATATAAAAGCCATGCTTTTATAAGAAAACCGCATGCCTTTGTAAGAATTCCCTTTTTTTTTTGCTTTTATTTTTATTTTTACTATTATTTTTTAAATATTTAAACTAGTTTTAAGCCGGTTTTATAAATTTTAGCTTTAAACTATAAAAAGCAAGCTTATTAAAATAATAAATAAATATATATAAGTTATTAAAATAATTCGAGAAGTTTATATTACGTAGTATATATGATTTTTTTTTTTGGAAAATAAAATAGCTAGTTCTGCTTTTGTTCCTTTTGTTGCCCCCGCTGTTGCCCCTGTTGCTGCTGCTTTTGCCGGCGTCCTTTTTTTTTTTTCTTACTATCGGTGCTGCTGCTGCTAACCGGCTAAAAAAAAAACATCGACAACATTTTTTTAAAGTTCCTTAATAATATCAAGAGCCTCGATAACGCTAATAACGCTGTTACCGATATTTTCGCTGCTGCTACTGTTATTACTACTGTTATTATTATTAATAATAATACTATTACTGCTACGCTTGCTGCTACTACTACTGTTTTTATTATTAGCGCTAGTATTAATTTTAAAGCAGCAAAATATTATTTTTAAATATGTTTAATTTTTACGCCGGGTTTTTATTATAAAATATTTTATATAAATTATTTTTATTTAATTTTTATAAATAATTTAATTAAAAATTATTATAATATATAAAAATAAAGTTTTTATTATTTTAAATATTATAAATAAAATAAACTATATAGTTTTATATATATAAAAAATAAAAAAATAATATTATAAAATAATTAATAAAATAAATAATTTTTTTTAATATATTAAAATTATTTATTAATTAATAATAATTTTTTAAAAATTATAAAATAAAATATAAGTTTTATTTTTTTATATTATATTAAAATAATTAAATTAATAATAAAAATAAAATATAATAAAACTTT
>MU384151.1:0-23835 GCA_022495065.1 Xylaria telfairii | reverse complement strand
TTATCTACGTAGTTGGTGGGGGTTTTATAATTTAGATTCATGATTTTTAGGGTGGCCCGTAGCCCCAGGGCCCGTGACCCCCCTGGTTAGCTTATGCAATGACTTCTATTGTTGCGCAGAGGTCCAAACTTGATGAGTCCGCGCAATATCTTTCTATATACATACATGCCCTTTGTTCCATGATCAAGGATCGTGACACTCAGGTAAGTAAAGGGCGCCTACTTTAGTTTGTTTGATTTCTCTGGGGAGCTTGGTTCAGGTGATGATTGAGCAGATACCGCCCAGTAACATGCAATTTGAAGCAACCGAAATCGAGGCACAGCAACTCTATGATTGCTTGATAATGCCTTTTTCTTTTGGCAGAGATGCCTACTTAGTCGCTGCAATTCGCCGGTGCGACATTTCCTTCTTCGTTAGCAAATCTGCATTTTTTCGCTACGTATAATCTGAATTAAAAGGAACTTGATAGTACTAAATTGAAACTCAAAGAAAGCAAAGAGTGTAGCTAGCTAATGATGCGTTTTCATCCAAACTATATGTCCTTTCCTCGCCTGTTCCTGTGAACCCCCGTACTACGTATACATATGGATTTACTCCTTATTACCTAAACCTCCAGGTCGCCACCTGAACTCTTTTAGTTGTTGGTGCTTCCTCGTTCATCGCACCTAAGAAGATCCCTAGATGATAATCAATATGCTTCTTGACATCTATGATATCACGCCAGCACCTAGACTTGCATCCGCCGCGCAGCCCATCGAGACCATTGCCAAGGATGCTCGTAACCACCAGGCTCAGCATCGTAATAGTCAAAGCCACCAACACCACCAAAGTCGGCATATTTCTTTGCCAATATCTCAATAGTCGGCCCAGTTTCATTCAGTCCGACCCAGCTTGAGCGTGGTAATGGATTTGTGAAGTCTGAACTCGTAGTGATAGTTGTCACGATGCGTTCTGGCTTCCATCCCCCTTCAGTGACGCATCGCTCGTAGTATCCTGGCCCCTTAAGACCCTTCCACGACCCCCCGTAAAATTGTGCGTTATACCAGCTAATGTTAGAGGCGGCGCGTTTTTCTAGCGCCTGGTAGCTAAAACAGCTTGCTGACCCCTCATCTAGGAGCGCGTTGGAGACGGGCGCCAGTGTAATGATGAAAGTTGGTCCAAAGTCGGCGCGTAGTCGGCGAATAAGGTGATGAGTATCATTGAGATTCATAGACTCGTCGGTGCAGCCATCTTCGATATCCAGATCGATGCCGTCAAATTGGTGGTCTACGACTGTCTGGTGTATGAGGGCGTAGTTTGTCTCAAACATAGGACTGTCCAGCTTGAGAAATTCGTAGCCTTGGCGCAACCACATCGACACTTTGACGCCAGCGTCTTGCACTGTCTTGATCTCGTCCCAAAACCAATCATTGGCCGGCTCATCTGGATTGCCACCATTGAGGCGCATAGTCTTGTTGATACCAAACTCGCCCATTAGAACATTAGTGGCATAAACCTTGTTGTCGGTATTGTTGACGAGCAGATCGATATGGAATTTAGTATTTTGGTCGTTGGTTTGTAGGCCATAGTATTGAACAACCCGCCTAGTCTCCGGTTGAGAGGCAGACACCTGAGAACCAAGGGTCAAGAGGAAAGGCAAGACCTTTGTGAACATAGACTTCATCTTGGATGGATTTGTCTTGATTCAAGTGTGAGATATCTTCATTCAATAATTAAGCTATCTTATGTTCCACACAGCTCATCTTATAGTTTTCTATTCCCTCTGATCTTCGGCCTTGGCCAACGTATTAGTGATACATCTCCCGCCTATGATCATATCCCGTTAAGGTAGCCTCATACACCGCAGCGGTGGCGACAGAGCGAACAGAATGTGCCCCTGAATATGTTAACGAGTAGAAGGTAGACTATAAGCATTGATCTCTCGGGCTGTCGTCCGAGATGTGTCAGGCCGCATAACCACCACGATCTTGCGCAGCACCTTGACGTCACCCCGTAGCCACTGCCCGGCCATGGCTTCTAATTAGGGCTTCCGTCTTACCACCCTCGGGTCATGCCCGAGTCCCGGTCGTAGAATATACCAGCAGGCAGTGACGGCCGACTGCCGGGCCGCCCCTCCAACCGACCCCACCCCGCCGATTCCAGCCCATGAATGCTGTCAATTACGTTAAAGCCCTGTGGTTATCTAAGCTTATTTCTGCGCACTATGATAACATGGACAAACCATTAAGTAGTGCTGAGGAAATGACATAATCCATTCCTGAAGCTTCGAAAAGCTATCTGTTTCGAAACTCTTGATGGCCTGTCATAGTTCTCATACAGTGTCTACTGCATGCTCCAGGGGCGCGTCGTGATCAGCACTACAGTCGCTGCCTTGCACGTAAGCTACTGAAATACCTGGGCGAGCCACAGCGCTAGATTCCCCAGCCCCATACACACCCGCCACACAATTGACTTGTTATTGACGTGACGAAATGGTGCTAGCCCACTTGCACTATCCTGGAACTAAGTATACCCTCACTTCGCGAAGCTCAAACCGATGACCCTCCCGTCGCCTCTCCATC
Organism: Xylaria telfairii; assembly: GCA_022495065.1. Classification (NCBI taxonomy): domain Eukaryota; kingdom Fungi; phylum Ascomycota; class Sordariomycetes; order Xylariales; family Xylariaceae; genus Xylaria; species Xylaria telfairii. The sequence goes on along the minus strand of MU384151.1, from coordinate 21,274 downwards.
GTCATCAGCTATCCCTCGAAGGCCTAATTGATTTCTCCACCGAGGTTCTATCTCTTGACAGTAGCCAACGAACCAGCGCCCAGCGTAGGTTTTACCGCATCGTCGACCGTTTCGACACTGATCATGTCAACGACAACCGTTCCCAGACCAACAGAGCCACAGACAAAAAGAGCACCCAATACAGTCCCCCCCGGCTTGTCCGCCTTACGTATGAACATGCGCTCTCCGAACAGTCCCGAGATAACTTTCTGCGCGCCTTCTTCTCGGCCATGGCGCTGTCGATAGACGGGGAACAGGAAGAGGAAGATGCCGTCGAGGACTTGCGTCTGCCGTTCTTCGGCTTTGCCGACTATCTGTTGGACAACTTCTTTCTGCCATGTGAGCTTCCATATTCTCTCTTCACCGCTGTCCTCTTCACTCACGGTGCTCACGTTTCTTCAGTGAAGGCCTCTACAAAAAAGACCCCGCAACCTTCACCCGCGTACCATTCGGCCATCGAGAGAGCGCAGGGAGGCACATTCTCCGGGACATCGGATCGTGTTTCCGCTCTTCGAGGTGCCTGTCTTGTTCGGGACCGGCATCGCTGTGTCATCTCGCGCAAATTTGATTTGCAAGAAGCCGCAAATCGCTTACGTCGAGATGGAGACGACGCCTTGGACGACGATGGAAATCTGCTGCGGGAAGACCCAAATTCGGCCAGCGTGCTAGAAGTAGCCCATATCCTCCCCCACTCTTTAATGACAGCCCTTCCGGGATCCGAGCTGGTACGTTTTCGCGACTGTCATTCGCTTCATATGCATAGGTATATACTAAAGGACCAGCTTTAGAGCCCCTCTAAGCAAGCGGCACTCGCGATTCTGAATATGTTTGACAATGGGGTCGTACACTTGATCGAAGGGCCCGACATCGACCGCCCGCGTAACGCCGTCACGTTAACAACCGACCTTCATACGTTGTTTGGCGACTTCCAAGTTTTCTTTGAGCCCCTCTCCGACCCGCATACATACCGAATCGACTCATTCTACCCCCGCGTGCTTCTACGAGACCCGGCCTTCCCCATTACACGGACACTCTATCTAAGCCAGCACCGAACGATCGATCCCCCATCGACCCGACTGCTTGCCCTACACAGCGCCATTGCCCATATACTCCATCTGTCAGCCGCAGGGGAATACATTGATAAGCTACTGCTGGACATGGATGGGCAGCACATACACTCGGACGGGTCTACTGAGCTTGATCGCCTAGTCCGGCTAAGACTAAGAGAGGTAGACCGGTCAGTCCAACAAGTTACTGTACAACAGCCTTAGTTGTTTGTGTGATTTATACACGCTTTAGTCTAAGGATTATTCTTTTTAGAATAAAAGGGGTGATGTACGGACGTTCTTGTTAAAATTAAGCGATTCTAAGTCTATTATCTTAATTTAAGTATTATTGTGTTACGTTATATTTTAAAATTGCTACACGTTATATAAAATAAGTGTAAATAAATAATATACTTTATAAGGTTAATTTTTTTAACCTTTTAATTTTAATATACTTTTTTAAAAAAGCTTAACGTAGTTAACAATCGAGCGGACCACCCTCTTGGCAGTATTTTTACGTACAAAAACCTCCGTGCACAAAACCTAACTCCACGAAAAACAATCCACGCTAGATGGCTTAACACATGCTTCAACATTAACTCCACCTCTCTATGGCGAATTTATTAATTATTTTGCTAAGTAGCGGATTTCGGTATCGACAGCCGATTTTCTATAGTGCATAATCTTTTAGAATTAGTAGCACAAACAGCGCATCCCAATCTCTCCAAGCGGTTAAGTCACTCCTCAGTCCTACAGCCAGCCAGATTCATGCTTCAGATCCCCGGCAGGCGTTCGTCGTTCACAACTTGGTTACACGCAATGTGACACAAATTCAAACTGTAGCCCAGCTAATAGAACAAGTATCTCAGAGTACTCGTTGACGATGGCCACCAGGACACCATTGCGGCTAATGCCGTTAGGGGGGTCAATTACCTACGGCGTCGGTTCTTCAGATGGGAACGGTTACAGGAAATACCTCTTCGATGCTTTGACAAGTTCCGGCTTCACTGTCACCATGCTCGGCTCGCGTAAAACAGGCACCATGGACGACAGCAGTCACGAGGGGTGGCGCGGGTTCAAGATCAACGAGATTCGCGAGAAAGGCGTGAAATCCGCCAAAGCGCATCAGCCAAATATCTTTACAATCAACGGCGGCTCGAACGACTGTATTCAGGACTTCGAGGTCGGAAATGCAGGGAAGAGGATAGATGAAATGTTGCTCCGTCTCTGGGAAGCTTCCCCTGGGTCGACCATTATTCTGTCTACCTTGCTCAGGAACAGAGATAATAAAGTTCACGCCCGAGTTGTTGAGATTAACAATCAAATTCGTCAGCTCGTTCAGCAGAGGTTAAACGAAGGCAAGAAGATTGTGCTCGCGGATATGGATACATCACATGGCCCCCAAGTCGGCGACCTTGTCGATGGAACGCATCCAAGTGATGAGGGCTACAAGAAAATGGCGAACGAATGGTACGATAGGATCCAAATAGCAGCGTCAAAGGGCCTTCTTCAATAGTTATAGGCCGCAACTACAACCCTCTGTGTTTTTAAGGTACCACACAAACACCTGGTGTCGATGCCACAGTGCTTGTAAATATCGGAATCCAATGCCTCTGATAGGAGACTCCTTTCAAGTCAAATGTGTTGTGTGCCCATCGGCGAACTGCTACTGCGTCTGGGGTTTGCATTTCAGACTACTGAAGGTAGTGTAGGCAGGTACGATGGAACAGTGTATTTGATGACCCCGCACGGGGGCTGCCATGTATTATCTCCATTCCTTTTACAACACACTTATCCAGACTCCCAATACAGAACGTAACATACTGGTGAGAAGCTGCATCATTCGTTTTCCCCCTGCGCGGGAGGCCCTTACGGGTTTCCCACCGCGGTTATTATAATGATTCCGTCTACATGAAGTCTTTTCCCGTCTACGGCACTCTACAGCACACGCAGAGCTTTCTGCCTACAGAGCTACACACCTTGGTACGGCTGGAGCATGGCTCGCCATTAATACGTCTACTTTGGAACCGTCTACGTCTACGTCTACAGAATATATATAAAAGGAATTCCCGTACGTACGGCTTGAGTACACGACTCGCCATAACCCTCCCGCGGCCCGGTTAAGAGGAAGAACTGCACACAAATCCCCCTTATTATTGATTTATTATGATACTGTAACGTGTCGAATACCGCGAAACTTCTAGTTGAACCGGGGAGTCCAGTTAAGAGTGTTAAGTACCGGTTGTACCCGCTGTAGGGGCTGGATTTGAGAGATTTGAGAGATTTGAGAGATTAAGAGATACACTGGCCGAAGGAAAGATTTAAGAGGGAGTAGATGAATATTCCGGTTGACGGATTGAAATGGGAATTCCGTGATTTGAAGGGTTTGGTGGCAGTTTTCCTTCTCGGCGGTGCTCGTGGGAGGGAGTGTTGGCTGTGTGTGGGAAGGTATGACGGGACAGTGGATACACTAGTTTCGAATCGAAGTGTCAGTCTCCACCCAGAATTTATATATAACACACATACTTTTTTAAAACACGCAAATAAATATATTTTTTTTTAAATAATAAAATATTTATAGCTACGTACATATTATTTTAAGTTTTAAATATTTATTATACTAATTAAATATAGCGGTTTTATATAATACGTTTATTTTTATTAATATAATTAAATTTAGTGCTGTACGATTTAATTCGACACGATCCAACTTACCGCAACTTAACCCGACGCGATTTAACCCGCCCGCCGAACAAAACCTACCTACGCAGACCTACGCGTACGGACTAGCGAGGGCACTGGAGACCTACCTGCGTAGACCTCCGTATACAGACCGGCGAAGGGTTTGGAGACCTGCCCGCGCAGACATACGCGTACGACCTACCTATACGGACTGGCGAGGGCTCTGGCGAGAGCTCTGGAGACCTACCTACGCCGACCTACCCACGCCGACCCACGCGTACGGACTGGCGAGGGCACTGGAGACCTACCTGCGTAGACCTCCGTATACGAACTGGCGAAGGGTCTGGAGACCTGCCCGCGCAGACCTGGAGACCTGCCGGTACAGACCCACGCGTACGGACTAGCGAAGGGTCTAAAGACCTACCTACGCCGACCCACGCGTACGGACTGGCGAGGGCTCTGGCGAGGGCTCTGGAGACCTGCCTGCGCAGACCTACCCATATGGACTAGCGAGGGCACTGGAGACCTGCCAACATAGACCTACGCGTACGAAGTGCCTATATGGACTAGCGGGGGCACTGAAGACCTGCCGGCACAGACCTACCTATATGGACTAGTTGCTAGTCCGTACGGGCAAGTCGTACGCGTAAGTCTGTGCCGGCAGGTCCCTAGACCTCTCGCCAGTCCGTACGCGTGGGTCGGCGTGGGTAGGTCTCTAGTGCCCTCGCTAGTCCATATAAGCAGTCCGTACGCGTAGGTCTGTGCCGGTAGGTCTTAGTGCCTCCGCCAGTCCGTACGCGTGGGTCGGCGTGGGTAGGTCGGCGCAGGTAGGTCTTCAGTGCCCTCGCCAGTCCGTACGCGTAGGTCTGTGCCGGCAGGTCTCCAGTGCCCCCGCTAGTCCATATAAGCACTTCGTACGCGTAGGTCTATGTTGGCAGGTCTCCAGTGCCCTCGCTAGTCCGTACGCATAGGTCGGCGTGGGTAGGTCGGCGTAGGCAGGTCGGCGTAGGTAGGTCTTTAGTGCCTCCGCCAGTCCATATAAGCAGTTCGTACGCGTAGGTCTACGCGGGCAGGTCTTTAGACCTTTTAATAGTCCGTATAAATAGGTCGGCGTAGGTAGGTTGGCGTAGGTAGGTCGGCGCAGGCAGGGCTTGTTCAAACAATTAAATTGCAACAGGTAAGTTAAATCATATCGGGTTAAATCATATAATATTAAATTTAATTATATTAATAAAATAAACACATTATATAAAATCTCTATATTTAATTCATATAATAAATATTTAAAAAAGTAAGATAATATATATATAGCTATAAATATTATATTATTTAAATAAAAGTGCGTAAATCTATGTATTTTAAAAACGTGTGTGTGTTATATATAAATTCTAGGTGGAGACTAACACTTCGATTTGAAACTAGTGTATATAAAACCCTGCACGGGGGCTTCCATGTATTATCTCCATTCTTTTTACAACACATTTATCCAGACTCCTAATACAGAACGTAACAGTAGCTCAAATAAACGCACGTGCAGGTAGGATCACACGCTACCAAATAGGGATGGATCCAGTCTCGGGCACTAGATAAAAGACCGAGTAGGCCTACAACTCAGGCAGGCGAGGGGGGCCAAGAACTTGAATTAACAACGATATTGCTATCGCCAACACGACGAACTTCTTGATTATATAATCAAAGAATCAACCTGACCACCGAGCTAGCTCTATGAGTAATTCCGAACTACCATTTCCTTGCAGAAGCAGCAAACGGTAAGACTAGTGCAGAACCGATGATAACCGATAGTCGCGATGCCGACATATTGTAGAACCCTATTGGGTTAGAACTATTTTGTAGTGCCTTATCTCGCATTGCTTTCGACGAAGGATTAATACATGTTATCGGAGCGGATGAGAGTGACGCCCTGATGTCTTAGTCCTTCTTATCTTTGTATAGGTACAAGGGATAGATCATAATATATTTTAGTATACATGTCCTGAATATGGGACGTAATCTAGGTTGAATAGTTACAAAGAGGGTACGCCTGCTTGTGTGGTGGTGATGCTATCAACAATTATATACATAATATACACAATAATTTCGAAATTCCGAATCAAGTACGACTTAATTCTATGTATATAGCCCTGTCCCCTCCTCACACGTAATAAAGCGCTTAATACATTAGTTTCTTCCTCTACCTTGCCCTATTGCCCTGGTTATACCTTCGGTTATAACAACCAGATTAATAATCCTGAGTGAATCGTTTTCCTATATTAAGCCAACATTGATAAGCCTGGAATAGGCGTATGATCATTTATCAGGATTGGTTCCGTTGATTATCGTACATGAGTTAAGACGTTCTTGCTGCCATTGTGCGCAATATCGCTTCATGATAGCTCATAAATGAATATAACATCTAGAGAGATTCTAATAGAAATGATCTTGAGCCTTAAAGACGGCAGCCGGTGACTTGCCCACAAGGGACTCATAGATCTCAGGATCCGTGGCTCCCTCTAGCCCAAAGAGGACCACTTGGCTGCCTTCGTCCAATCCTAGTTTCTCACGGAGCGATAGGTTCACCCTAGAGGCTAGTATGATGCCCATGGTAGCGGCCGACGATTCACCACACACCACAGGGATGTCACCCTCATAACCATTGGCCAAAGCCTTCATGCCTTCAATTGCCGCTGAATCGGGGACTGACAGGAAGTCGCTGGCCAGCCAGGCGAGGATCTTCCATGCAGCCAGAGAGGGAGCGCGACATGCTAGTCCTGCCATGAGGGTGTGCAGAGAGCCTTGAGATTGTTGGGCTCTGCCATGCTTCGCACTTTGCAGGAGACAGTCGGCCTCAAAGGGCTCAACAACGATGAATCGAGGCCATTTATCAGGCGCCCTCCTATCTTCACAGAGACGCGTGTAGAAGCCCTGGAAAATCGCCGCGGCAACGCTTCCAACACCACCGCACACAAGAACGTGAGTGATGCCATCAATATTAGGGATCAATGCCAGCGTCTCCTCGAGGACGACCATATAGGCATTCATGACATTCTTGGAGATGCTTTCATCAAAGTTTGACCAGGAAGTGCTACTCACAAAGTACCAACCGTTCATGCGAGCGTCCTCTCTCGCCCGGGCGACCGAAGCTTCGTATTCACCGTCGATCCGGATGACAATTGCGCCGAGCTCCATCATGCGCTTGGTACGGCCGTCACTGACATGACTATGAATGTAGTTGACGCAGCGACAGCCAAAGACCTGCGCACCATATGCCAGCCCACGGCCTTGATTGCCGTCTGTAGCGACGCAGACCGTAACGTGCTTCGTGATGTCGCGATACGTGCCAGTGCGAAGCTCTGCTGCTGAAGGCCGGATGCCTATCTTAGCATGAACGACCTCGGCGAGGATTTGATAGACCGAATAGGGTGCTCCTAGTGCTTTGAAAGAGCCGAGGCCGGGGCCGAAGCGCCGACTCTCATCCTTGATGAACAGCTTTTGAATCCCCAACTTGCGTGCAAGATTGGGGAGAGTATGAAGAGGTTGCCTGCTGTATTCGGGCCAAGAGCGAATCTCTTCGACAGCAGGCATCCAGTTCGATAGGTTCTGCATGCAGATGGTCGCGTTGGCCTCGGCCTGTCTGGACAGATGGTCCACGTTGTAGTGATGGTCGTATTCCATTGCGAGATTATTGATGGCGGCTGCGAGTGAGAAATCGGGGTGCTGTGCGCGTTGGCATTACCCTGAATCTTTATGTTGTTTGGCCGACCACTCATCATCGTGTCCAACACCCCATTCAATTTCGTGTATCTTTCCCCCGCGACTCTTCACTTTCATTTCGGGTCAGCTCTAGCGAATTGAGCGGACTTTGGTTTACCACGCCGTGTCATCACGTTGACCATCTCAGCTCTTTCTGCTGCGGGATTCGGCGATACCGCTTTTCGCCGACAGCGAACCCGGACGCGGAATATCCAGACGCGTATCAATAAGTGCGCGTCTGTACTTACTTCCCTCGGCCCCTATCAATATTTATGCATAATTTCGAACCTGAGAACACATGTACCAGTAGTGTGGTGTGAGCAAGCTTCGGTGGCCTATTGGTGATAGGCCGCCTGGTATTCAGGCTTAAAGGCGTAGTCACCAAAGACCATAGTCCCCGATCGCATAGGTAGGTCGGGGATATGTATTATAGCTTAAAAGGTTGGGATAAAAAAGAAAGAATTGCGGTATACTATAGTCCCTAGTAGGCCAATATTTAGTAGCTAGGGGACCGCCAAGCTGTAGCAAGCCGGCTGGGGTATCGGCACCAAAGCCATCACCCTTAGAAGAGAAAAAGGAATATTGCCCAACTAAAAAGGACGGAATCTGTAGCGAACTAGTATAATTATTGTTGTATAAGAGAGTCGGGAATCTATCCGGAGGGGATTAACGGTGGCCAACAGTAAAGCGGACGACTGACTCATCGGCCGATCGGGCTTCTTTAGTGCTTCGGCGAACTAGCGCTTTTGCCGAAAAGCATCATTACCATCCACAAGTTCCAACGGACGTCGGAGGAACCGGCCGCATCTGTCTGATCTAGGTATGTTATCCTAATATGCCTTCTCTATCACAAAATTGAGATGGAGGACAATACTGGCTCGATTAATGTTTTGCGCTCGCTCCCTAATAGAACGACTGCGTATGGCCCAGCCTCTGTGTGTATGAAGAACACCTAATCCGCTGACACTGTGCCACAGCTGCCACCGCTGCCACGGCAAAAAGATCAAGTGCTCCGGCGGCCATCCTTGCCATAACTGTGTCCAGGCCGAGAAGGGCACCGGTTGCGCGTATCCCCAGAGAAATCGGTCGGTAAAGGTGTCACAGAGGTGAGCCCGAGAGTGGCCTTTAGGTGTTAAGGCTATGAATACCGACCGCGTCATAGATACATCGAAGGACTCTTGGAAGAAATCGACCGTCTAAAGCAGACCCAGACGGCCTGCGCCCATGTACAAACCCTGGCCGATGCTCAGCCAGTACAGTCTGATGGCGTCAGGAGTATCTCTTCATCACCACCACAGACGAGGCCTCAAGATCATGCATATTGCGCAGGCACAGAAGAATGTCAAGGCGAGGTAGATGCAAGTGTATCCGGACAGGCTGTGTCATCAACGGCTCCCCCGGCTGCAGTGCTTGTAGCCCCTTGCTCTGCTACTATCTCAGACTCGGCTCCTGCCGATGACGAGCAACGTCCGGCCGCCATAACGTTCAACCAGGCTCCCTGGTTTGACAATCGCAATGTATTTCAAACTCCGGTTCTTATTGGTGAAGCTGTCGACGCAGCTTTCGCAACTCGGTTTCGCCAGGTTATCTCCAACCCCCAGCTCCCTGAGCCTACACACCTTCTGCGCGTCAACTACGCGAACAACGAAGCTCTGATAGCACTTAGAGACTCTAAGATTGAATGGCCAAGTCTTGCCCGCGCTCGCTTTCTGATAGAAGCCGCGACTAGATACATCAATCGTAATTACTACGTCGTCGATCGCAAGTCCATCATGGAGGGCTTGTTGAGAAGCTTTCCTGAAACACCCCAGCGCGAATCAGCCATGCACTGCAAATACTGGGTCCTTTTTGCTATCGGCGAGCTGTGTACGGCGAAGACCTCGGTGACTCAGAGCTATCCTGGCATGCCCTACTTTGCGCAAGCCTCAAAGATGCTAGGCCATCTTGATGAACGTCCTGGGACGGATTCAATTGAGGCCTTGCTCCTTCTAGTAAGTTCGATTGACCTCCTCCCCCCCCTTTTAGCCCGCTATTAATATCGTTGTCAAGTCGATGTACTCACTGGCACTCAATCGACGATACAGCGCATACGTCTTTTCAGGAACAGCGATGCGATCGGCCATCGTTATGGGCCTACATCTCAACATACCTGAATCACAACTTGCCTACCCTGCCGCACGAGATAGTCGCAAGAAACTCTTTTGGACGACATACATGTTCGACCGAATGTGGGGGGCGAATCTCGGCCTCCCCGCTGCCATTCAAGACGATGAAATTGAGGTCGATCTGCCGTCGGTCCCATCACCCACAGGGAGCTTTCGAGTAGGAGGTGGATCTCGTGATGATTTACAATTCGCATACTATATCGCCAATATCGAATTGACACGCCATTTGAACAGCGTCATCCGGTCAGTGTATAGACGCAGTCACCGTGATGATATCTATTTGGCTACTCGCGTTCAGGGATGCTTGCAGGATCTTCAGTCTTGGGTCGGTCGGCTACCGCCTCATCTCCAAATTGATCCCTCAGCAGAGACGGGACAAGATCTAAATGCTGTTTCTCTGAATCTTTTATTCTATAAGGTACGTCGTGTCGTCATCTATAATTATTCACTCTAAATCTCGCTTTCCCTTTACGCCTTCGCCGCAACACGTACGGTGTAGAGTCATGTGTTCTGACGCTATTTGCAGTGTGTTATTGTTTCAACCCGCCCTATCTTGCTCCATTCATTGCGAATGCAACTCGCGGCAACACGGTCTACTAGATCACCCTCATTGACTTCACAAGTTCCAGCAAGTGCGGCTGCGTTATCGGAAGCCTGCATTCGTTGTGCAAGGCACTCCTTCCAGCTTCTCGCCCAGTCTTGGATTGACGGAACATTTATCACTTTTGACTGCTTCTTCACACAGTACTTGTTCTCTTCGATGACCATCCTGGCCATTTCTAGTATTCTAGGCAGAAAAGATGCCAGCGCTGACCAGGACTCCTTCGAGGAAGCATCAAGACTTTTGAAGGAGCTTGGGGAGGCTGGAAACTGTGTTGCGCAAGAGTACTGCCACCATGTCGATGCGATTCAAGCCGCCTTGTCGGATCACACAACCGTCACGGTCGGGCCCCAAGCAATGCTTTCCCCATATCCAACGGCTATAGCAACGGCATTCCATTCTCACCTCTCCCAAAATCTCTCCTCTGGTGCAGTGTCCACAACAAACCTCCCTTGGACCGACTCCTCACTTCAGACATTACTGTCCCAACCACCGCTCGATCTGCACTTCCTAGAGGATGCAGTTGGTGACAGGTATCTACAAGGACTATACCAGCTCGAGGCCAATTATGAAACCTAATTAGCAACCCTCAGGTTCTGGTCCCTTTTGCCCTAGCTCGCATCCTAATTGCTGCTGCAATTCGACTCCGAGGATAGTTAACGCAAGCAGGTGGCTGATAGATGGCGGCTCCATCACTTTGAATTCATCATGTTATATTAATTATGCTAGCTAGGATGCTCCCGAAAATCACCGGCTCGCTTGAGTCGATTCGCTTCCAAGCCATGCTTGCATTGTTGTAGGGCAGAATCAGGCCGTGGTAATCATCATTTTCAAGGTTGGACAAGCTAAACTCTCGCACTATGGAACTGGACCCTTAGAGTTAATTATAAAATCTAATCATATATATAAGACCCTTTGCTCCCTTCTCTTCTTCCGCCGTTCCTAGTTCCATGTGTGTTTTTCTCACCGCCACTCCAACTTAACTCAAATCTGACTCACATTAACCATATATGATCCGTAGAGGAAGTGATTTGAGGATTGTGTCGGAACGGGGGCCAAGGCTATCCACGCCTGTGTCCGTGCCGGCGATCACCGGCTTCTTCGCAAGCTATTACTAGATATCTTTGCGGTCCTAAGCGACAGGTAACTACGGTCGTCAAATAGGGTTTCGGCGCGGTCGCGTTCGTACAATACGTCCTGGGCGGTGCTGGTCTTCCGCTTAGTATAGGAACTAAAGGCACAGTCCACAGCCGTGCCCCTATTGAGCCAAGATGGACGTCACCGCTAGCATAGGCAAATCGCAGGGCACATAGATTTAAACTTTTGTAATCATCATCATAGTATAGGTCCTGGATTAGACTATGCATGCCTCTGTACGTCACCATCAAATGGTACTCGTCGGACAAGAATGACTTGGAAAGTACACACTGAATACCACATCCTTTTCGGGCGTCAACTGTCCCACGTTTGAATACCGAGGGAATACAGGCAACCCGACCCATCTGCCTATCATATATATAATCATCGGAGTAGCAAGCTGCTAGTTTAGCCGGCCGCGAACTACCTTATCTTTCTACACATGGGGTCATAAGATCGGCAGTTAAATGTAACAAGGGCTTGGAACTTAGTCAATCCAACTAACATAACAAATATAATAAAATACATTAAGTCTTATATATTAAGCTATAATTACCAACCCACTTTAGCTAACTTCACTAGGTAGAGTATTAGAGTTTCCTTGTTCTTACATTATATAACATGAATTACTTTAGTGACAACTTAGTCCCTTCAGTTTCCCAGTCCACCTTAAAAGAATTCTTTTTTGCATACTCTTGATCCCCGATCCATATCTAGAACCGAGCGTCCATGGACCCAATCACAAAGTTGACAGCGTACTTGATCTCGTAGTAGCTGGGAGCTTGTTTCCAGAACTTCAAGGGCGACTTCCTACACTGCCTTTCCACGATGTATTTTGAATCAACTGTGGACAGGTCCGGTTCGATATGGCATAATGTGAAGACGTCGGCTTCAGGGATTCTATGTTAGTTCCGGTTCAAAGACAATCAAGGCATATTTCGGAGAGGGAGGGAACAGAAGCAAGGGAAGCATAGACAAACCATTATCTCTGCCAGTTGGTAATTGATCCCTGTCCTTGTGACGAATAACAAGTTCACGCCTCACGGCACCAAGCTTCCCGCCGGCTCTAAATGCGTGGCTGAACCCATGATCCTTACCGCTCTTCTCAGTCTCGATATTATCACCCTGGTTGTTTTAGTACCCTTATAAAACGTTTGCCCTAGCAATCCGTAAATGGCCAAAATAAGGAGCTTAGCTCACCTTTCTCATGACCCATTTGATCTCACCTTCTATCCAGAGCTCCCCATCAATCGTAGACAGGGTAGGCTGTTTACCCAGGTGTGAGTGCTTGTTGTATCGCTCACGAGTAACAACACCATATGAAGCACGCACTTTTCGGGATCTCAGCGCAGCCTTTCCTAATTTTGCCATCTGCATACGATCCAGGACGAGGCCTTTAGCAACAGCAAGTTGACTGCATAAATAGTTGGGATCGACACTATGCTCGGGGAGTCTGTTCAACTACAGCAACTAAATCCATATATGTCTCTGGATCGACCCTGTGTTCTGCATCCAGCAGAATTGATCCTACCAATGCTTCATTCTTCCAGACCACGCATGATTTCCTCGCATGGGTGGCCCGCCATTCTCTCTCATCAACAATGGGCAGAGTTAGAACTTCTTCACCCTCAGTTTCTGCTATCTTGAGATGTAACCTTGCGCCAATTGACAGATCTGCCCATTGCTTTCCTTCCGCAAACTCTTCGAGGGCCCCGAGATGCGAGAAAATCCCTCTACCTTGGCCCACTCGCATGAGCCAGCCGTCTGGGATGTTCGGCGCCACTCTCAAAATAGGGAAAGCGCAGGCCGACCGGCCATGAAGATCAGCGACTATTATTGTCTTGTGCGCACCTTCGTCTAGAGAATTTATCGTGGGACTACCAAGAATGCAGATCTTGGCAGATGGAGAGCACGCCTCTGGTGTATCTGCAAACTGCCTTAAAGCAGAGACTAGCGATGTCCATGGGGACCAGGTAGTTGCGGGTGACGTAGGGTTAGAACATAAATGGCATAGTCCATGGCCACGCCTGCAGTTGATAAATAGCGTCTCTAAATGTGGCGCCTTGATCGGGATAAAGAACTTAGTCTTGGTGTCCTCGTTCTTTGTGAATATACCGATGACTATGGGGCAAATGGAGGAGAGCCTGATGCGTACTCTGTGCATACGCGGTAGTACGCGGCGCAAAGTCTCGCATAGGTGAGTTGAAGACTGGCTTGACAATGGGTCTGCAAGAGGTGATGGGATAGCATCAAGGCCACAGGTATCGATCTCTAGATTGACACAACTTTGGGGCAGCGCATTGATCAATGCTTGGATGGCTCGCCGCGACACCTGGAAAAAAAAAGAAGGAGCCGTGACGGATACGCGGAGAGAGAATGAGCAGAGGTTGTCCAGCGTTCCTAAGATGGGTGGCAGGCGTAAGAGCACTTCTTGTATCCAATTGTTCGCGTTGATTAATTCGTTGCGCTCATAACTAACCAGCGTGGGCTGGGCCACGTGCAATGTGAGAGAGCGAACATGAGGGCCGGCCAACTGCGGATCGAAAGTAGAAGCGAAAGACTCGATGACATCGGTAGTGAGAGCGAGATGACGATACATGACCACAATCGTCGCCCCGTGCCAGCGTTTCGAAACAGTAAGACATTGCAGGAGGCCCGAGTTCTTGCCGGATATTTTCCGCACCCAGGTGAGGATCTGTAACAGAAGCTCCGTTGACAAAGATGCAATCTTCGGTTGCATGATATTCAGGTGCAGAAATAGGTGTGCATCTAGAAGCATGTATAGAAAGAAGTACTAGGCTGGAGGAGAAGAATGTCGATTTACGCTAGGTTGTTCGGGTGCAGGGCAAATCTTATACCCGCATATTCTGGTGCTACGGCCAATACCTACCTTACACGGGTAGCTACGTTATTCTGCATAGGTAGCCAACAGTGCAGGTAATACAGTACATAATACAGCATACAAGTTTAATCCGCCCGCCGTTGGCAGCAGTGCGCCGTGTGGGGTGCGCGGACTCTTTAACCCCAATTCCCCTCTTAAGCAGTATGTATAAAGAGACACAGATTCTTTCCAAATTTATATGCGTTTTACAAACACGACATTGGCAGTAAGGCCTTACTTAGCTAATCTCAGGAAGGCCGATCTCGAACATTCTTAGATTGTGGCAATAACTAGGACTCGGGAAAAGGCCAAGGCATCTAGAAAGTCAATTGATTACACCCACCTAATTTGAACTTCTGGTTCAAGACACTGCTAGTGGCTCAGTCTCTGTCTAAGTGGTCGTAGTACTACATGCTCCGAATAACGGTTGACTGCTTGGTCTGTCAGCAATCGCGTAGTTTGGGGCATGAGGCCCCGGTTCTGGTAATCTTTGACGCACCAGCCTAGGAGATTGGAGCAATGTCTAGCACTATTTCCGCAATATCCCGCGGCCGAGCAACAATCGCCAAATCCTGAGCCTTTACAGACTAGCCGTCCCCCGAAACCGCATGTACCGTCTCGACTGACCGAGCCGGGAGGAAGAGTGGGTGTTTGTGTCGGTGGGGGCGCCGTCGTTGTCAAGCTCGCATCACAGGTGCCGCTTTGACACCCACTGCCGCAAAAGTCTGTGCCATTTCCACAACTACCCACGATCACATTGTTAGATCTCGAATGGCCTCTATTAAACAATATGAAAGATTAGGACACTTACAATCCCCATTGAGAACAGCATAGTCCGAATTTTGGGGGACATGGGACATATAAATGATCACGACCGCAGAGGCCGTCAGTTGAATAGGCGCCACCACCTTCACAAGCACCTTCTTGGCAATTACCAACAGCGCAGTAGTCGTTGCCCGAGCCGCATCTGTAGCACAGCCAATTAAGCAATCGAGTGTGATTTGCTCAAGGAGCGAGCTTTCATCTTACCGACCAGTTCCTGCACAGCATTCTCCAAACGAGCTGCCAAGGCAGGTCACGTTGAAATTGACTTGAGCTCCGCAGAGTCCACTAGTAGAAGCATTTCGCCTGTTTTCCACGACTATGTAGCTGTGAGTCTTGGTGATAGTTTTGGATCTCGCTATACTCTCAACATACGGGCGGCTACGCAGTACGTATTTCCTGGGATAAAGTTGCCACAGTTTTTCGTGATACCCGGGTTGGCGTACATGAACTGTTCAAGTGTCAGATCAAATTGTGCGAGAACATCTTCGCAGCCCGTCCACACGTCGGTCGTGAAGTTGAGGCGACATATTGGGATTTCGCCTTGCTGTCTTGAGGACAACACATTATGAAGCCTATCTCCGAATGTGGATGATGTACCCTGAGGAAGCAGGAGAAGAACGTGAATTAGATGAAACATATTTTCTCAGAGTTTGGCAATGCTAGAATGATGGGATGGGAGACGAGATAGTCTTTACGACAGAAAAATCCTAACTGAGAAAATAAGGGGTAGGGTTCCTAAATGAGAATCGCAGGACAAAAACGGTAAACCGCATCTCCGGCACTGCGCCAACAGACAGATCTCGATGATAATTGCAGATATGAGATAAGGCATAAATAAATGCATGTCGTAACTACACAGTCGACTGCTGAGGCTCGGGATTTCCCACATGCGTTATTGGTTTAAAATGTGAGGGAGCCTCTGCACGCTGTCAATACCAAGCCAGCCCCATGATGCTTGGCGTTTAGAATGGTACATGCCCCTCAATTGTGTAGCCGCACCGGCTTGGGTTAATAGTATTCTGATGTGAGATGAAGAACCTCATGGACCGTCTAGAATTACGCCTTCTGCTGGTGAGCAGGATTCTACGAGAACCGTTGACCAGTCGCACCACCAGAATATATTAATATGCAATTTCTCGCGAGAGATCACACACCCGCTCTATTGCCTGTTCCTACGATTTGACTGTAGACATTCATTGATAACGTCCTATTCTAGTAGTATACTGCGAAGGTGCTGGAGTTGTGTTGCATCCGCGGCCAGCCTCACATGTGAGCAGAGCTTCAGCGTACGGTTTGTTCCGGCTCGGTTATTGCCCCCTGCTCTCGCTGAGACCTGCGGAGCTGTGACGGTAGAAAATATAAATCAGTCTACCTTGTTTCATGAAAGTGGCCTTTTGACTTTCAACGATGAAGAACATGAAGAAGCCAACTAGTCCGCGACATATTACCATATTTTGAGCCATCTACTAGTTCTCCTGAAATGGAGACAAGACCCATGGCCCTTTTTCTCTTCATTTACTTGTATATCTTGACTCCAAACCCAGTGACTGCACAAATTTCCACAGTTTCTGGTATCGCTCTCTTCTCCGGCACACCGGTTCTGGAAAATCCACATGGCGTACCCACGTTAGTGTACAACTGCGCAAAGCTGCCCGCAATATGTACCAACGTCAATCGAGCATACCCATTGTCGCCGCATGTTTCTGGGGGATACGGTAGCCTAATAGGTGTTAGCCACGTAGTTCTGCATTTTGATACCGATGAAGCTCGGAAGGATGCTCGAAGAAAGGCTGCCTGCCCAAATTCGTGGAAAATCACCCACCCTTGTCCAGAAACAGTCCCACCACAGCCCGAGACGGTACCTGCAAATAGTCGACTTGGTGCCGGCTCGTTCCCTGCTGCTCGTTATAACCCCAAAAACTTGCCGCCAGGTGCATCTGGATACAACACGATAGCAAACCCACAAGGCCAACACTCTGGGATGATATGGACCTGCGATGAGTTTCCACCAGCGACGTATGACAAACATTTCAAATAATCTTCCGCAGTGTTACGCAAAACTGACGACACAAATAGGTCCATAGAAGGCGGCGGTGGCGCTAATAGTTACTGTGCACCTCAATCGGCGGCATGCGCAGGTCAAGGGGTGATTAGCGTCCGTTCCGAACAAGACTTCCAGTCAAGTGCTCATTCTGCGCTACGAAATTACCTATATTCGAATCCCAGAAGTGGTGTGTTCTCTTATCATTTCAAAACCGCTTGGTATGATAGTATAGATGAAGCAGCAACAGAAGTTCATTGGTATGATGATTCTGGGGACTTTGTATCTACCTATCAGCGTAGTATCACGGATCCTCGGCGACGGACACATCTAGTCGTCGACCGATTTTTCAGCAACGGTACTCAGTCCCAATCAAGACACCCGCTTCTTCCGGAGACGGTTCGTCATATCTGATGCAACTTGGGCAGATCCTGGCTTACATTCCATCAGGCACCCATTCGCCCAAGGCATGTGGTAGACCCTAATGGGTCATCTGTCCATCAAGGCTTTGAGACTCTTTTGGAACCTCCACTTCTACCATTCATCGAAATAGCTAGAGAATTCATAGCTGACCAGGCAGAAATTGAGACACGGCGATACATCGACCTAGCGGTCGGGGCCCCGAGGGCAGAAGAGGGTCAGACGCTCTCCTCAATAGGAAACGAGACTGGCACGGCCAATTTCGAGCCTTCACATGACTTTGTTTTGCGGACACTTTCTGAATCCCCTTTGTCACTGGTAGCAAGACAAGACCAAGGGGGAAAGTGCTCTCGGGGAAGCCCGTGTCCAGATGGCAGTTGCTGTAATATGAAGGGAGAGTGTGGATATGGAGAGAAGGTTTGTGGCGATGACGTCTGCATATCAAATTGTGAGGCTCCCTCCCTTACTCCTGAATCACGCTTGCTGGCTGACGAGGTGTAAGGTAATGCTACTGCACTTTGTGGTCGAGATAGCCTAGGCGGCACCGTACATTGCCCGCTTAATGTCTGCTGTAGCTACTACGGTTACTGTGGGGTAAGTTCCCTACAATTTTAATTCCTAACATTGCCACAGCTATCAGGGGCATGGCTAATCGCCACCGAGCAACAGGTTGAACAAGATTTCTGTATTGGAACTGGATCCAATGCACCTTGTCAAGCGGGCTTTGGATCCTGTGAAGTCATCAGGCCCCCTTCTTGCGGGAGTGGATCCGCGAATGGCCGTTCGATAGGGTACTGGCAGGTGGCCAACGTCCGTGAACGGCAGTGTAATAGGATTTCACCGGCACAGATCAACATCCAAGGCTTAACACACTTGTACTTAGCTTTCGCTAGCATCGATCCAACGTCGTTCAAGGTCGTCCCCGGACATAGCGATGACATCAAGCTTTACCGCGAGTTTACGGCTTTGAAATCAGGCTCCTTACAGACCTGGGTAGCAATAGGAGGATGGAGCTTTAATGACCCGGGTTCAACGCGTAACACATTCAGCAACCTAGCTAGAACTAGCCAGAGCCGTGCCACCTTCATAGCCTCCCTAGCTTCCTTCCTCGAGGAATATGGATTTCAAGGAGTGGATATAGATTGGGAATAGTAAGTGCAGTACCATCACGCTGTCAATGAAGATACTAACGTTCTCAAGCCCAGGGGCACCCGATCGGGGAGGCATAATAGAGGACACTGACAATTATATTTCTTTAGTTAAAGAGCTACGTGAACGCTTGGGTACCAGGTTTGGTATCAGTATCGCTATTCCGACGAGCTATTGGTATCTACGTTGGTTCAAACCCAAGCAGATGGAGCCATACGTGGACTGGTTCGGAGTCATGACATATGACCTTCACGGGCCGTGGGATGAGGCTGTCCGTCAAATTGGACGGGTGATTCTAGGACACACGAATATCCCTGAAATCGCCAATTGGACTCTTCCGTTATATTATGACGGTGTAAGCCCAGCAAAGCTTAACATGGGCTTAGCTTACTACGCGAGGGGTTACACAGCTACGGATGCGAACTGCAATACTATCGGATGCAACTGGACGGGCGAGAGTCGCCCAGCCGCATGTACGAACTTTGCAGGCGTAATGTCACTACAGGAGGTGGAAAGATTGATGGAAGAAGAAGGCATTCAATCACGGTTACTACCTAGAGAAGTGATGAAGGAGCTTACATTTGGCGACCAATGGATTGGATATGATGATTTAGAGACCATACGTATGAAGAAAGAATGGGCTAGCCGTCGATGTTTCGGGGGGACCATGATATGGAGTGTTGATATGTATTCGGGTCCAGGGAGTGGGGATATGCCAGATGGAAATGGCTCTACGAGCCCTAGTGACCCCGGTTCAGGAATGGGCGAAGGCTCTGGTCAGATCTTCATCGACCCAAGCATATGGGATGAGAGCAGCCCCGAAATCCGTTGCCAGCCCCCTTGCACGTTTATCTTGCCTCCAACTCGGCTGCCAACAGAGACAACCATTTCCTTCCCGCCCTATACCACCTCCCTTGACGTAGCCTGGAGCGAGTCAGGCACCTGGACAAGCATTATCCAGACCACAGTTCTGACTATCCCACCAGTAGTGACAACTGAGATTGAAGTCTGGGGTTATACTGTTCGGGATACTCGCACAGTCACATCACTCTATTCGACTCACTATATTACCCCAAGTATCCGGCCGCCAAGATTCACAATCGTCAACGACCCTAATCCATTATCCAAATCCGGCGTCAGTCATCCCCCAGTTACTAGAACGATCACACCGCCACCATACCCATATACCTTCACCCCAGAAGGGGGGCACGGAACAAAAACGTCTTCAAGTTCAACAAATGTTCTGCCCATCTTTCCTATCGTGACCTGGAAACCTGGCCCCCCGGGACCGATTTGCAGGTCTAACTGCGGCAGACCCTGCCGCCTATTCTGCAATTCACCTTGTCTCCTGAGCTGCCACGACGGAGGGGCCGACTTTGCCGATCCAGATAACCCTAAGCCGCCCGGTCGGCCAACTCCGAAGCCCACTCGCGACCCTCACCCTCCCGGTACTCCTACTAAGCCCCCGGTTCCGCCAGACCCGCAGGGTACCAAGCCGCAGAATGAGGAACAAGAAGAGGACGATCAAAACTGTGCGCTTGAACTCGGCCAACCCTTGCCAACATATAGACCACCACCAATGATAAGCATCGTGAAACCTCCTGCCCCGCCTTTACCATCGCCGGAGCCTCCTAAAGACCCGCCAGGCCCGAACCGGGACACAGAACAAGTGAACTGCTACAATAGCGGGCAGAGGATCAGTCGCGCGCTCTGCATCGAGGCTTTGGAGTATTTCTGCGATGACTACGAGGGCGTAGTGCTGGACGCCACGCGACCGGGGACGCGGCGGACATTGTCGAATGACGGATACGGGGTGCAGTGTATCGGTAAACATGGAAGCATCGGTGGGTGTTTTGTGCTGGTGCAGATCAGCGTCACGGTTAAGAACGGCTGTCGGTTCACGGTCGGGGGGAAAGGACCCAGGGCCGAGTGTGGTCGCATCATTAGGCGAATTATCGACGAATGCGACACGAGCTCGACGGAATGGAAACAGGGAGGCACACTCGAAAGTAACTGCGCTAGCTGGAGGTTTGATCCTAACACGAACTGGTAATGGGACAACGGTAGCATCTGGGATGTGGCGGTGGTATTAGAAGCAGGAATAATCAAGGTAGAATGCCTCTCTATGCTTTGGGCATTCTTGTTACACGACCTGCGCGTTGTGATCACTATCTAGGTCTTTAACGTGCTTTAGATATTGGATAACTTTTTTAGTTTTAAAAACTACAATAAAACTAGCGTCGCTTTTTCAGCTTTTTTAAAGCTTAAAAATATTTTTTTATATATATTTATTTATATTATTGTTTTATATTGTTTAATAGTTATTTTTATAATATTTTATATATTATTATAATTTATATTATATAAATATATATATAAATATTAAAGTTTTTTTTAAAATTTTAAATATATTAAATAAATATTTAAAATTTTTAAAATTACCTTTTAATTATAAACGTTTAATTATAATTTAAATAGCTTTTAAATTTATAAAGTTATTTAAAACTATATTATTATATAAAATATTTTTTTTTATTT
>MU384150.1:0-23907 GCA_022495065.1 Xylaria telfairii | reverse complement strand
TTTTGGACGTTTTATGTGGTGTTGAAGTTTGGCTCGTTTGTATGGGAATTGGGGTGGCCGCAGCGGTGCGGGCCGTGAGGGGGCCGGTTACCTTATGGCAAAAACGTCTCAAAAATATCTTCATGGAGCTATTTTGACAATATATAGAAGTCTCATTGCCGCGCCGTCTATAGATACACGTGCCTTGTGACAGATGATATTCACCGCCGACTTTGGTATAGGTTCTTTGTGGTGTGCCTGTCGTTGCCGGCGCCTCACCTAGCAAATTTATCTCCTTATTTTGGCCGCGCCAGCATATAAAAAGTCTTTTTCGAAACCTATCTCTCGGTGGATTTGGTACTCACCGTCCGAATGCTGACGTTGAAGGAGGCGGTGGAGTAAGGTTTGGTCAAAGTGGTAGTGTCATCACACCGCATCTCGTAGCTTATGAGGCCTGAGAAGTCGGCACCAGTAGAGTCGTCACGGAGGTCTAGGAACAGGAGGCTGAAAACATGCTCAAGAGTAAGAATGCTTCTGGGGCCCTGGTGGCGTACAGAAAAAAGATAACGGCAAAATTACGCCCCTCACATGTATAGCCGGGGTGCCGGGGCGTATTAATAGGGAGAATATATTATGGATATTCGGGCTCAATGCCTACAACTTGCTACTCTGTTGCTTAATCTTCGCATAGCCATTCGAAAGAGCAACCCTGCCGTCCCCCTTCACAATCGTCTCAAAGACATAATCATCGAATCCGCCGTTGGAGCCAGTCTTCCATATCCACGTCTCTAATTCATCGCCTGGGTAGACAACACTCTTGAACCGAGCGCCAAAGGCCTTGAGCCTCGTCGGATCCGAATCGGCCACCCCGCGTAACAGTCCATGCGCCGCAATGTTCCAGGTGCCCAAGCCCTGCAGAATGGCGCCCTTGAAACCCGCACGCCGGCCGAACGCGTCGTCAGCATGCATGGGATTGTAGTCACCGCACAACCGGTACAGCAGCGCCGTCTCAGGCGTGGTTTTATACGCATGCACGGCGTCCGGCTGGCGCGCGGGCATCTTCACACTAGGCTTGCTGGGCCCCTTGGGGCCTCCGTACCCGCCTTGCCCCATGCCAAATGCGGTGCTAGTCATTTTGACATAGACCGTCCCTGTCTTGACATCCACCAGCTCGTGTTGCTGCTCCGAGATCATTGATCCCCCCTTGTCGTAGACGCCGACAACCTTGCTACGGATTTCGAGGTCGAGGCCCGCTGAACTGGTCGGGATCGGGTTGACAATCTCAATACCCCGCTCCCCGTCTACGGACCGTTGCGCGTCAAATGGCGGTGTGCCTGGCACGGGCTCTGCTGTCGTGCGTGCGACGAAGTCGAACACATCCTGATCCGTTTGCTTGAATGCGAGATTGATTGGAAATGTTGGGAACGCGGCAAAGCGCGGATGCAGCTCGTAAAGAAAGTGTTTTTCATCAGCTTGCGCGCCAATTGCGTTTGCCTATGCGAGTTAGTCGGGTGTCACGCCGATGCCTCCCGTGGTCAACGGAAGCGGGCGAGCAGCCGAAGATGAAGAAGATACCGAGCCATGTGAACTTACAAAGAGCAGCACGTCGCGCCGGTTATACGCGCATTTTATCGGTCGAAATTTATACCCGATGGCCTTGCGGAAGTCGACATTGTCGTAACGGCCATCGGCTCGCTTTACAGGTCGATCACTAAGACTCATTTTCCCCGGTATTCCCGTGATTTAACCACTGGCGCCTGCGATCGGAGAGAGGCCCGAGATAGAATATAAGATGGAAACTTTGGTCTGAGTCTACCGAAGTAAATAATTTAAAGAGGTAGAAAGAGGTTCTAGGAAACGTATCTACATATGTAGTACTAATAACCTCGGGAACGGCGTTGGATCCTTGTTTGTCTCCATTCTCCACATCCAGGGGTGGCCATTAACCGAGTCTAGTATACACTACAGCAGCAGACTGCCCCCTGACGGGACCGATTGAATATTTGGCGCTAGACAATTGGCACCGTAGATTTTGCCTCTTATAGTCTAGGCAAGGTGGGGGTTTCCGTGCGCGGGTGTTCTCCGAGCAAGCTAAGTTCTTTGTCGAACCATGATTCTCAAACTCACTATTTACTACGACTGATATTGACGCTTTTGGGGAGGGACGGCGGAGGTTGATTGGCTATGCCACGACAGCCCGCACCTCACCGACGGTACTTCGAAAAAACGAAAACCTCCTAGATGGAGCATGCTTCGCCCTTCCGTTATGGTACTTAGCCAAGGTTTCAGTTTTGCCGCTTTAGAAGGTCAACATAAAACTCCTATTTATCGTAGAGGAGCCGCTGTGTCTACAAATATGGAGTTAGCAACAAGGAGCATTGCACCAACATGGTCAGTCCCGGCACCCACCAATCTCGACTGGGCCGTAGGCCTGTTTTCAGGTCGGCACTTATTCACTGAGCTTAATACAGGATATGAAGTCAAAGTTAGATGGTTAGGTTGTATTGTAATAATACTCTATGTAGCCAATAGGGCAATGAAGGTCTTTGACCCCCCTTTCTACTAGGCGGGCGATCGGCGGTCTCTATGCCTGGATACCCTCCCCCCCCAAACCGTCGGCTTCATCAATCTCGCAACTGCCTGTCTCCAAGAATCAAGTAGTTCACACGAGTCGTCGTGTAGTTGCGGGAGCGATGAGGACTGAGAGCATCCGCTCATGATTATATATATGATATTCTGTGTCCAGTCTCTTGGTGCTTCTACACGTAATAGCCTCGACCGTGTACATATAAGCAACTGTAGAGATCAAGGATCCCACCTTGATAACGTTCTTTTTGGTGGGGCTGCAGTTGTGTTCTGGGACACTTGTCTAAAACAGCTTTAGATCTCGTTTACGCTATAACCGGTAGCCCCTGTTCCCTTTATTGTAGTTTTTGGGATTGGTATTCTAATCATACTTGGAATCTACAATCTAGACATGGTGATGCTCTGGTTCAATATTGTATCCTCACCCCCGTCCCCCTTTAGCATAAGCCTTAGGTTCTACGAGTGATGCCTGAACAATCTAACCGTTGTGGTTGTTACTATCTAGTTTATTGACTTATAGCTTGATAAAATGTGTTTTCAGATACAAGTCCGCACAACAAAAATTAGTGAAATAAACGATTAAATCATACAATGCATAATAATGTTTTTCGTAGTTTTATCCTTCCAGAGTAGCCATACATATCCTCTCTATACTATATCGCCCTCCTCCAGTTCACAGGTAATTAGAGCAGTTGCACCAGATCGAAATCCTTCGCATAACGCATAGCTAACCCTAGCATACGCACGCGGAATAAAATATTATCCCCCACTACATGTGATCGAAGGCACTACCACGGAATCTATTGCCTCAGTATTGTTATTGATGTAATGATGCACACTTTGTGCCCGGGTATTGCTGCATCCTTATCGGGATGTGGAGCAAAACTTCTGGGCCAGGAGTCAACTTAATGGAGTTCTATTAGGCAACGGTGTCCCCGCGGGTCGGCTAAGAAGAACAAATTCGGAACCATGTCTTCGTCGCTCATGCCTTCGCGGGTCGACATTCTGGCATTGGGGAAAGCTTTGAAGAAGCGAGCCACGCCCAATCGAAGCTCCATTCTCGCCAGATGCAGTCCAATGCAAACTAATTAAATCGTCTTGTTTAGTACAGAGTCTCGATTTTGAGGATACAGTTCGTGCCCGAGAAAGGAACTTGAGAATAAAAGTAAATTGACTCACTCCTCGACCCGGCCCCGAAAGGCATGAAAGAGTCTTTCATAGCCTGTGTTGTATTTTCCCATCTGGGTGGATTGAACCTTTCGGGATCTGGAAAGGCAACTGGGTCACGATGAAGACTGTAATTTTGAGTCGCGACCGTATATCCGGCAGGGATATGATAACCGCATAACTCAGCGCCTCCCTCTGGCACTTCCCTCGGTAACCCAGCAGGAACAGTCGAATACCTCCTAAGAGTCTCATCAATAACATGGTCCAGGTATGGCACATGTCGTAGATCATCGTAGGTGAAGTCTTCGGGAAGCACTTCAAGCTCTTTCAGTAGCCGAGACTTGACTTCGGGGTGACCACACACAGCCCAGACCAAAAAATCCAGCGTATTAGAAGTAGTGTCACTTCCAGCGACGATCTTTGCTCCATAATTAGCCAATCTTTTTAAATACCAGAACCTATGGCGGAATTCTTACATAGGATTGTGCATTATTCTGTACTTCTTCCGGGGTTATATTGTCGTCGCCCTGGGCCTTGTATACTTTCGTGAAAACCGTGGGTCTGGCATCGGGGCCCTCTTTTTCTACAAGGTCTCTGTGTCGTTGCAGCGATTCGGTAGCGTAATTCTTGATGCGGATATTGAACCCCTGGGCCTTCCCGAGGAAAGGAAGTGGAATCCCGAAGCGTACAGAGTACCTGAACAATGTGGGAAAAGCTGATCGATATGAAGACATTACATTAACAATCTGCAAGTCGGCAACATATTGATTCATCTAGGAGGAGTTAGCTGGCGTTTGCCCGTTTTACCCGATGGCGTTTTCCGAGATACGGGCGTTAATTATGTACCTTTCCACTCTCCAACATCCGAAATGATTCTCCGAAACTCAACTCGCCGATGACGTCAGTAGCCATGAAGAGCCACCATTTGAAGACGTCGGCCGCGCCACGCGTCTTTGACTCCTCTTCCATACGCTCTATCGCCAGGTTTACTTTGTGCTCGATCTGGGGCTGGAAAGACTTCAGACCCGACTCGGAAAGCGGAGACGAGAGTAATCTCCTAAACCGCCTGTGCAGAGCGATGTCCGGCGTATTGAAGACTGACTGGATAAAAGGTACGAAGTCCAAGTACCATTTGGATTTAGGAAATTCGTTTTTAATCCTGTATATTTTCTGAACAGCCTGTCTTTCTAGAACATATACCTCGCGCGGGCCGACTCGAACAATAGGACCTAAGAGTGTTTAGTATGTACGTTTTACTTTTATTTAGGGAGTGCTCTGTGGGCAGACGGAACAGGATGAGCCATACCATATTTGAGGTGAAGATTGTGAATATAGGATGGTTTACTTCCAGCCACCCAATGGTAATTGGCAACGAGTCCAGTCCATTTGGTGTACCATGGTCCTGGCACATTTGAAAGAGGGTCTCTTAAACTCGAGATGAAGAACTGGCAAGAACAATTGTTAGATAGCTTAGTGAAGGTCATAGATAGTAGATTTTCTTACTACGAATGTAGCCACCAAGCCCAAAGCACCCCAAGAGTAGAGGTGGTTGGATTTGAAAAGCTCCAGATTTACATCCATAGTATTGCTCATGCTGGAAAGATGTGAGATTGTATGTTTAGGATTCAACACATTTGACAAAGTTGGGTAATTATCTTATCCCAGTATAAAACGCTGTCCAGTATATATATATACACGAATATATGGAATTGTCAATTTTCTAGACATGCCGACTTCTTGCCTCTACGCATGGTTGGGACTATCAACATGTTGCTCGTACTTGGCTTCGGCCGACTTGCCGACCGGGCGAGTTGCGACGAAACCCGCCGACGTAGCGTGGTATTACATGGCCACTCCACCGCACCCTTTTTGAAAATGGAGATATCATATGTGGAATGGTCAACCCCACCGTTCTCCTTGCTCTCCCTACATAGTATAGTGCCGGCACTTGGATGGGAGTCAAGGCGGCGGGCGCTCAGTGCTTGTCCGAAGTCCGGGGGCGTAATTGTGGAGCAAAATACTATACTACCCCCGTCCACAACAACTTATATCATACTCTTAATAAGCGATTTAAGTGTGTAGAGAGAATACCAAGTTCAAGCCATCATTTTCAACAGCGAGCGGTATAGGTGGTACATAATTACTATTTTACTATGTAAATACAGATTGCCGATTAGATTCATTGATTGAACCAAGTAAGTAGCCCCTGCTGTATTTCCTACTCACTCATCAGTGCCTGGCATTCCACTGGTTCGGCGAGTGAGAAATGTGCGGTGTGAGGTAGTTGGGTGTTACATGGAAAGATGTAAGCAAGGGAACTCCGCTCATCGTCTCGGCAACGTGCCACGAATGTTGTTCAATCTTGGCCTTCATATTCTGCTATGAGACGTGGGTTTTGTATATCATTACGCGCCTGTCTGTGGCTGCAAGCTACACCATGCCGCGCGACGGTGCGTCGCTTAATTCCCCTGAATGCAACACACATCGCCACGCGCAACGCTTACCCGAACTCCGAGCGATGACATAATCAGTCACATTACCTTACATACACTTGCAACTATTGCTCTAAGATCTTCTTCTACTCGACCCTCCCTTGCTGGTCTACTCCACCTCGGTGGGGGGTAGACCAGCCCGTTGATTGCGGAGGTATCCATACGGAAGTTTTAGCTGCCGTGCCGTGGTCCCCTGCGAACAAGTCGGATGTTACGAATGCCATTAGCTTGTAGGCGTTATCTATAAGTATATACCTAAGGTAACCCTTTTCACACGTGACTAGGTTAGCAAATAGGAGCGCATGGTGATGAATCGTTTAAATTCGCTGTAAATGAAGTATCTAGTGTTATGCATACCCTCCCTTGCCTTTATGTCCGCCCCCTTTCTAAATCCTCTACTTGTATCGTGGGATTCTCAGTTCCTTCAGTTCCCGCAGATAATATGATTTCAGGAGTAGCGCTCTGCTCAACGAAAATAGTCCTAGGCGTACTATGAACCGGCTTTTCTGATCCCCTCTCTATCTCCTGCGATACCTCATCGCTTTTCTTGTTTCTCTTGAAAATGTTTCCGACCTTGCCAAATACTTTGACCAGGAATCTGTACACAACAACGAATGGTGCACCGACCGTCTTTGCGATGGCGGCAAACCACTCGTCGGGGAATAGACGAAGGAGTATAGCCCATGGCAGACATAGGAACCCCGCCACCAGGCATATAGCCCACTGCACACCGTTGATTGGCTTGATTTCAAACGCCGCGCCGCCGACAAAAATGATGAGGACCTGAAGCCCTACCATGAGTATGGTGATGCCGATGAAGAACTTGTTACGGTGTACACCTTCGAAGATGTTGAACTTGTTATCCAGGCGTCGATTATTGAGCTCGTTGAAAATCTGCATCCAGACGAATGTGTTGAAAACGATCGTGTCAAGCTCCTTCTGTTGTACGGCGTTCTTTGGGTCATAACCCAAGATCTGGCTCCCCGCGAAATAAAGGACGAAGGTGACGACAAGTTGGTATATGGCCTGACCAATAATCATCTTCCACATGTTGACTGTGATTAACGGAGCGCTCTTGGGCTGTGGCAGGCGGTTAAGGATCTTGTCCGTGGGCGGATCTGTGGCCAAGGCGAGTGCGGCAAATGTGTCCATGATGAGGTTCACCCAAAGGAGCTGTACAGCTGTGAGAACCGACTTCATATCGGGATTTGCAACGGCTGAGACGAATGCGACTAGGACGGCAGTAATATTGACGGTGACTTGAAACTGTAAGATAGTTAGTAGCTAAATTCCCTTTCATGTCATCGTGACATAGAAATGTCTTCTTACTTGAAGGAACTTCTGAACCGCGTCGTTGACAGCCCGTCCCCATTTCAGAGCTGTTAGGATAGAAGTAAAATTGTCATCCATCAATACAATCTCGGACGCTTCCTTCGCAACCTCAGTACCGCAGACACCCATTGAGAAGCCTACATCAGCTGTCTTCAAAGCCGGGGCATCGTTCGTTCCGTCACCGGTAACAGCAACAGTCTCACCGAGTGCCTTGAGTTTTGCCACCAAGATCCGTTTATCCTCCGGAGAGGAGCGTGCCAGGACTTGGAGTCTTGGGATCTTCTCGTTCATCTCTTCATCGCTCAGAACTCTAAACGCGGGGCCTTCCATGATGAGTCCGTCCGTATAAATCCCACACTCTGTGGCAATAGCCTGTGCTGTTACGGCATTATCTCCGGTAACCATGCGCACCGTCACACCAGCGTGCTGGGCAAGACGGACGGCCTCGGGGACTCCTGGCCTAACGGGATCCTGGATACCGACAACGCCAATCCATACCAAGTCCCTGAGAATGGAAGCAAACTGGATGTGGCCATCTTCAGTCTCGGCATGAATAGGTGGCCATTGAGGATAGTCGCGGTACACGAGACCGATAGTGCGAAGGGAATCCTTGGCATATTCGTCAATTGTCCGTGCCAGCTTTTCACGGTCGTCGCTTGTAAGAGGAGTGTCGTCGAGTGTTGTGATATCGGCCTTGTGACTACAGTAGTTCAGGAGAATTTCCGAGGCTCCTTTGACCAACAGTCGATAGTTTGAACCAACCTTGATAACTGCACCCATGCACTTCTTGGTCGAGTCGAAAGGCATCTTGTGAACAGTCTGTTCATTAGCACGTAGTTCAGCAAGTGACTGCATTCCCATATGATCCTTTGCCCATTGCAACAACGCCGTTTCAGTCTTCGAACCGATGAAGGCGAACTGACCGGCATCCTCACCCTCAAATGCGGTTGAGTTGATGGCGACAGATTGAACTAGAGCATCTTTCGTCTTCTGGGGAAGCCCAGCCGCCCACTGAGATACTGTCACTGAGTTGGATTTCTCGTGTTCACATTTAGCGAAGTTTGATTGGCCGAATGTTCCAGCCACCACGGTCATCCTGTTGGTGGTCAGGGTACCCGTCTTGTCGGAGCAAACCGTCGTGGCATTTCCCATGGTCTCGCAAGCACGTAGGACACGCACAAGGTTATTTTCCTTCAATAGCCGCTGAGTGGCAAATGCCAAGGCTAGGGTCACAGCTAGGGGCAAACCTTCAGGCACAGCCACCACAACAATGGTAACAGCAACAATGAGGATGTCGAGGAAGCTAGAGGCCTTCTCAGGAGCCGGGCGGTTGTCGCCAGATAGTCCCGCAAGGAAACGGAATAGAAGGACGAAGAACAAGACAACGGCTGCACTTCCTCCTATTTTCGCAATAGCGATGGCGAGACGTTCCAATTTCTTTTGCAAGGGTGTTGCCTCCACCTCGGTCTGAACAGACATCATGATTTTACCGAAGCTCGAGTGTACTCCAACGGAGGTGCACAGGAAGGTGCCAACGCCCTCGAGAACTTTCGCTCCGGAGATAATGAACGGGTCAAGGCTCTTGGCGCCGGGGCCGCTTGATTCCAACAAGCTCATGACTTGATCCCCAGGTGTTTTTTTGATCGCGTCTGATTCTCCCGTAGCCGATGATTCGTCGCATTTTAGATCGTGGCCATCTATCAAAACACCATCGACCGGCACAAGATCGCCAGGTTCGAGATGTAGAACGTCTCCGACGAGAATTTCGCGCACGTTGATTATATATGATTTACCAGACCGGATCACTTTGACTTCCCTGTCCTCCTTTTTTGCATTTAGTTTGAAGAAAGCTCGTTCCTTTTGCCAGTCGTTCAGCGAGCCCACTAACGTAACAATGAGAATGGCTACTATAATAGCAACACCCTCGATCCAATCAACAGCCGGCGGGGATCCGGGCTCGTGTCTAACTCCAAATGTTTCATATAGACCAAGTGCTAAAGAGACGACGGCGGCGACCGCTAAGAGAATGATAACTTTATCCTTGAAGGCAATCAAGATCAGTCTCCATAGCGGAGCAGCCTTTTTTGCTGGTAAAACGTTTTCCCCATATACCCTTGCTCGGTCGACAAAGGCATGGGCTCCAGGATCCGGACTCCGTTCCGAGGATTCTGGGAATTTATCCGACGTCCGCCTAACAGCTTGGTCGAAGGTTACTCTTGATCGAACGGTTGTCTCGTCGAGACTCAGGCCGGCATTGGTATCGGTTTGCAGACCATGCTGAATGCCAGCGAGCCCGCCTAATGCTCGAAAGGCAAGCAAAGACTTAGGATTTAATAGCTTATTTAGTTGTCCGGGACTAAATGCAAAAGGGTTGTCCTCGACCTGGAAATCGGCTTCTGTGCCGGGATCCGGCCGCAGTGATGATTCGGGATCTACTGTTATAACACTGGATCCGCAGTCTGAATGAGCTGGTGTGAGAAATGGATTGGCCGAGGCGGATGGCGTTAGAAAGGGATTTGATACGTTTGATACGAATGACCCTGCCGGTGTGACGGCGCGAGTCTCGAGGGTATCGCTTCTTGAGCGAAGACCGGTATCTAACAAGGTTTCGGCAGTATTACTCCTCGAGCGAACACGAGTGTCTACTGCAAGTGTAGGCGGGGCTAGGCTATTGCTCGCCATGGTCGTAAGCAGCGGTGGTTCAGTCCCCGTTTCTTTGATATATATGAGGAGAATGAGGGGAAATGGTGCGCACTAGGCAAGATAAATGTTTGTTGTTATTGTTATTATTATTATTGTTGTTGTTGCCGTTGGTGTTCTTGTCGTTGTTAAGCGCCGTCTGCCTGTCAATCAGGCCTGAGACTTGTACTACTCCAGGTACGACGTTTCGGGGACCGATACCAGATCATATGTAGAAGGGGTGCGGCGGGCTGTTTCTGCCTCGACATGCGGCGAATGCTGACGTCGTAAGCTGTGAAATTTACACTTCAGTGTCCAAGGGTGGTGTGAGGGAGGAGAGGTAGATCGGCTAGGCCTAGAGCTTTGGGGTATAAGATGGGTAGGTAGGTAGGTATTCGACGTGTCTCGAATTCCTTGGTGTTTGGGCTGTGTATTGCTCAAGCGCTCACAAGTCTCACTAATCAACCAAGCCAAGATGGTGACTTGTCGATGTCAGTAGCTAGCTTGGTTTGGCAACTACAGTAAAGGTCCGAAATTGGTCGGTGGAGCCGTGATGCTGGTCTTATTTGGCAGATCTCCGTTCGCCTCCACAGGCCTCTTGATCGTAGTGTAGATGGATCGATGTTCAGATGCGCGTGGTTACGCGGATACGTCCAAACCGCAGGGGGGGGTATCTTGTCAAAAGGGTCAGCGGCGCGCGTCAGCCTCGATGCCTCGCGAAAGCATTCCTGGAGGTTAAGCCTGGCTGCCTACGTGCTGGCTGCGCTGCTAACCTATTAAATTGGAATAAAAAGGGAAACGCCTCGACACGCGCGCAAAAAGTGACGTGAGTGAGGCTGTGCCCTGGCAGGCCGTGAATTGGCTGGCTCCCATATAAAGTGCCTGGGTCGGGAGGCAAGTCTACCGGAGGCCGCTTTCTGCTCTTTTGGTACTTGGCGGATTTGGAATCGGTAATTATCTGGCCTTCTGCTGGGGCATCCTGGTACTGTACTTACTTCCTCAAGTATGGGCTCAATTCGTACTATTATCCATCTTCATCCCGTCTTCCCAGCTCTGTTCCTGCATATCTGCTGTATCACACATCCATGTCGCGCCAATACACAGCCATCGAGTATTTGTCCACCATTTGCTGTCATTTTAATTCTATATAATGAAGACAAAACTATCTTTTCCTGTTTGAGGGCCGTCGCGATAAGGTCACATAGAAAATTCTGATCCTTGGTTTGAGGGATGGATTGAGGCTGTGTAGATGATGGCGACCCAATCACATTCGCCCGCGATACGCACTTTGCCAACTTGGTTTCGGGGGCTTTTCTTGGTCCAATCAGCTGTCCATCTTGGCTGCCCGCTAGCACAAGACTGGAACTTCCAGAACGACATCGATATGTATACATTGATCCTCCCCATGCAGCTGCCATGCAGCTATCCCGCACAGTAGGTAGAGCACTAACCGTAAGTAGCCTCCGTATTAGTAGCCACCCACGCTATTTCAGCCAATGACGATAGCCTCAAGCCGACTGCAGTCTCCCATCTGGCGTGCATCAAGTTCCAAAGTTGTGTGATGGATGCATAATTCATCTCTACCAGGTACTTAAACAAGGTTATACTTTGCCGTCGCATCTCTGATATTTAAGCCTTGGAACTTACTGTACTACGCCCAGGTTATTGAGCTACCGTACGCTTTGTATTTCTCACACATGCCAAATTTCTTTTCTCGCTACGTCATCAATGCAGCACAAGTTCCCGATGCATTCGACGCCGATTACTTATCTCGTTCAACCACCAAAATACCCAAGGCTCGCATCGCAACCGCTCACACATGCATATTTTATATTTAGATCTGAATGTGCACATTCGGTGGTCGAATAGCCCCTATATTGTGAGAACATCCGAACCAACATGCGGTTCGCCAGGATGCATATCCAGTCCCGCTTCCAAGCGCTGTGTTGGTTAGAAATGCAGTTGGGGGTCATTATACAAATCCGTGGCATTCTGCTAGTATCTAGCGTCATCTTAGTAACCAGATGTGTCTTGTTGAGGAGGTGGCGGTGAGAGCCATCTGCGGTCGCTCCTCTTTGTGAAAAATCCGATGAGATGATTTCTGGCCAGCAGTAAGGTAACGCATATACTACATGAGATGTCATATTGGAAAGGACCCCCAATGAGATCAGCAGGTCAAGAGCAATGCCGGCGCTAAAGGTGGCTGTGTATAGTTTCGTGGGACAAATGGGCATGAATTGTTTCCCTTCTTTGGTCCACGTTTACTCACTCACAGATCCTTTACCCCATCCTCCCACGCGCCGCCGGTCTTGGTACTCCCACCGCCGATTGACACAGTTGCGCTCTTTACTTTCCCGTGTCTCACCGTATGAGAGTGCCACGGACGACAACGAAAATGATGCTTGGCAACTAGAATCTGGCAACTGGGATTAATCTCTCCGGCATCTGAGGTAGGTCCGTTGGCCCCTCGAGACGCAAAGCCATCTCAGACCACATGGGCTTGCTGCCCGGCACGTATAAGCGTAGTTCCCAAGGCGTCATTATTAGCGCTCCGAGGAAGCGAATATCAAAACTATTCAAAATTAGTGGCGAAGAAATGTTGATAGAAAATGTATCCTGCTTGGGCATTTTTCAAAATGTTGGCACTTTCCACACGTGCGTCACCAGCTAATTCGAACGGCTTTTCCTAAACATATTTTAGCTTGCAGGCTCACAGCACCCAAGTACCACTATTACCGGTTTACCCTGATGCCAGGCTTCATTGAAATGCCATGAATATTTCCTATTTTTATTCCCCTGGGTGGTATGATGCTGTCGAGGTTACAACCTTTAAGTAGCTGTCATAATCATCACTGTCACATTAAACAAAGGGCATGTATGTATATGGACAGAATCGCGCCGGATGAGATTATACCTTCACGCAACAATAGAATTTAATGCATACCCCTCTCTGAGATCCTGGCAGTAGCTCGAGTGTCGAGATTTAATATTAGAAGAGACTGCTAGTATAGCTATGCTACTAGGCAGCTAAAGAGCGCTCAACGCATGTTCAATTTCTGTGTAGTCGAGAACTGACAAGAAAAAAGTGAATTTTAATAGATAGAATAGGTAAGTGTTGTATCGTTGAAATGGCTCTCATGGGACCACCGTTACATGTTGGGAATACCTTGGAAGTTTCCTACTGTAGGTTTCGATTCTTACCTTCCTTTTACTATAGCTATCGCGGTCTCAGCTATGGGCATATATTAATGGTTGTAGAATTCAAGCCTCTTACTTTAATAATGTCGTGCCTTTGTGGTCTTGTAGTCCCGTGCTGCAGTTCTGTTCCGTGGCCATGATCCAGCGACCAGGAGATAGAGGTATCTAGATATGTCAGAACAGCCATTTATGGAATAGAAAATATTCCGTCGATCAATAGTATTGCTGCATGCCCATGAATACTACAATTCCTGCGCATCCAAGGTCATCCGTAGTGTACCCAGACTTCAGGTAAGTCATACATTAAATTTATTATTTGCCTCTTAGCTGTGTGATAAATAACAATGTGAAGAAAGTAATCCATATATATGTGTATATTATATCAAACTACAACACAGAATGCATAACCTTGTAACGCATCAGATGCATCTCCACTCCAACTGCAAGCAACTCTACGCCCATCATATCTGACCAAGAACAAGACAGGAATAATTGAATATGAAAACCTTCATGTATCGTCATAAATGCCTTGCTAGCACCTGTAATCATCGGAATACCCCATACAGCCAGCACAGCCCCTTTCAGTGTAATTACTCCGCATAAGTTTTCCTAACAAGCGTGAGTAGGTAACCTGGTCTAAGGAAGCTGCCAAAACACAACAAATGCCGAGACTCAAGGAGTAGCAAGTTTTTAATTTATACACTACTTTACATCATATAATAAATAAGTGTGTACCTTAGTCTCCCTTGGCCTCGATGAGCTGACTCCATCGCTGGCAGGATCCGTATATTACAACACCAAGCATTTTCATTCTGACTCGCGCACTCACATCCTATCTCTCTCCCCTCGTACGACTCAAAGTAAGCGGATAGGGTCCTTCCAACCCGAACCATTGTCGTCAAAGGATTAACCATGAAAGAAAGGGGGAAGGGAATAACTCATTCCCGCGGTATCCGACCTACCGACCGACCAGAGACAAGCATGCAGTAGCACGATAAACCGCACTAGTAGTGGCTATGCCAACACGGCTGCATTGCGAATACGTCGCTTAGGACATTATCATATGTGGTGTGTAGTAATGCCGACAGATACCGCATATGCCGTGGCTTGTTGGCTCGGCTCGGTTCGGTACGTACGTACGTAGATCGCGCCCACCTCTGAGTAGGATAGGAGCTCTTACACGGGGGCCGGTTGTGAAGGGGACTCGGGCGCAGTCGAGAGGAGAGGAGATTGACAAATATCTGTCTTCCCCGTCGGGACTTGTCGAGCATGTTTGTGTGTTTCTGCGTGTGGAAAAAAAGAAACAAATAACGAGACAAAAATATTTCTGCATACCATGGTGCATAAGTCACGCTAGCTTCTCACCTGCATGCAAAGCATTCGACCGATGTAAAATATAGAATCGAGAACGCTACATCTTCGTGTGAAAATAGTGCCTCAAGGCTCGTATAGTCTCGAGATGGAAGTCGTTATGTTATATTGTATCAACTCAGCGGTTCTCGAGGCCAAGTGTGAGATTGTGAAAGTTGAGCTCTCACGGATTCTAAACGAGGCTAGATGAGAAGAATGTCCTGCTCGCTGTATTGCGCGCTATGTAATACATAATATATCTCGACTCCTATTGAGTTCGGTGAGTTCAACTATATGCTATCTAAGGTGGCATTGCTCCTTGCTTATTTTTTCCAGTTAAAACAATGTATGGGCGCTATTGGGTATAATATAATTGGAGCCAGGCTAGGCGGTCTACTACCCCTCAGCCCGATGCTCTTCCGCCGCGTCTATATGCGCCGATTCAGCCATGCGCAAGGCATCCTTGATGTCATCCACAAACAGATGCTCGCCTCCAACAAGTGCAACAATGCCACTCCTCTCGAGCAACTTCCATACATCGTTATCGCGACTGGGTGCACGGCTGAAGAAGACCCGGACGCCTTGTTGCCGGTACTTGCGCACAATCTCCTCCAGCACCTGCGTACCAGAGCCGTCCATCGATGTCACCCCGTGGATGTCGAAAATGATGTTCCGATTGCTGTCATGGGGGCGCAAACGCGGCAGTGCCGGGTGGGCCATGTCGGTGCCGTAGCGCTCCATCCGACGCAGCCTGCTTTTTAAATCACCCGTGTTGGCGAATGTCAAGGGCTCGGGGATTTTTACGATCAAGCATCCTTCGATGAACTCCACACGATCGGGGTGGTCCTCGGCGTTGGCGAAACGGTCGCTGTTGGGGACGCGGCCCAGAATCTGTATGCGGGGGCGAGTGGCATGACGCACGACTTGGAGCAATGACACGCCTATGCCAATAGCAATGCCAAGGTTAAGTGAGAAGAACACAGTAACGAGGACGATGAGGGCCATCAATCCCAAGTCGTCCCAACCTCTGATTCGCACAAAGAAGATCAAGTCTTCGGGGAGCTCTTCGATTAGAGAGAAGGCAACTACCATGATCAGTGCAGAGAGGACGGGTTTCTGAATGTTGGGTTAGCGAGACGGCTAGGAAGAGTGGCGGTAGAGCAAGTAGACTTACGGGCAGATAGTAAAACCATGGCAAAAGAAACAGGATACAGATAACGGTGATGAGACAGAGGAATATCGAACTCATGGGACTTCTCCCGCCAGTCGATTTGTTGACCTTGCTCCTACCGTAGCCCCCAAATGCAGGGAGAGCCATGAAGCAAGCACCGATCAAGTTTGCCGTCCCCAAAGCAATCAGCTCACGGTTCGGGCTGAGCTGCATACCTTCGATGACGTCGGTATCACCCAGGCTCTTGGCAGCAACGGAAGACTCGAAGAAGCCGAGCATGCCGATCAGAAAGGAGGTGCCCATTGCTTCCCGGATGTGAGGTAAGTGAGATAGCTGGAAAGGGTTACGGAATGTGAAGAGATGGCCTGACGCAGCCTCGACTTTGCCGAGAAGCTCGACGCCCTTGTCCTCCCAATCCAAGTAGTAGGCCAAGGTAGCGGAGAGCACGACGACCAGGAGACGATCTGGGAAGTATGCCACACCAGGATACCGGGGCTGTAGTCGACGCTTGACCTCGCTAACGACATATACATGTTAGTCGGTATTCGGTCGAGCAGGAAGGCAGAGGGGAGTCTTACCGAAGCACCATGATGACGACAAAGCTCACGATGCCGATGACGCCCGAAAGCCTATGCCAATCCCCAAGATGGGTGAAAATGAACTGGAGCTTCTCGACAGTGGTGCGGTGGGGTACGGTGGGCAAATCGCGGGCGACCTGGCTCAAGCCAAGGACGGGCGTCAGCTGGTCGATGAAGATGACCAGGCCGATGGAGGAGATGAAGCCTCGCAGGAACGGGCGGCTCAAGACATTGTCGATGAATCCAAAGCGGGTTAGCCCCATGAGGAAGACATAGGCACCTGATATGCCGACGGCAATACTGGCGATCTGGGCATGCAAGACGCCATCATCGTCCTTGCCGTCTCCGTAATCGACACTGCCCTTGACGATGGAGCCGACGAGGAGCGAGCCGGCGGCCTCGGGGCCGACGATCATCTGGGGGCAGCTGCCCAGAAAGGCATACAGAAGGGGGTTGAAGACGAAGGCGTACAGGCCGCTGATGGGAGCGACGTGGGCGAGGTTCTCGGCGTAGGACAGGGCCATGGGCAGGTACATGGAGGCCATGGTGATGGCGGCGGTGAAGTCGCCCTTGAGCCACGACCACCGGTACTGGCGCATCCAGATGAGACACGGGATGTAGTAGGAGAGGTACATAGACCACGAGTCCTCGACGCCGTGCTGCTCGGCCAGGGCGCTCGACGTGGTCATCTTCTTGCTCTTCATCATGCTGGTGATGGTGCGCCTCCAGTCGCGCCTGGATGGCGGTGACGGTGCGTCGCCGAGGGTGGCCGAGCCTTCGGAGCCAAGCAGCGATGCCCTCTCGGACTCGATCTGGACGTACCGCAGGGGAGGGCTGGCTGCCCGTGGCGAGAAGGTGCCATGGTTGCAGGGACCGTCGTGGGCGCGCTCGTGGTGGAGGAGAGAGGTGGTCTCGTGAGGGGGAGGGGCATCGGCATCGGCACTGTCGTCGCCATTGTCATTGTTGTGCTCCCGTTGACGTTGACGAGGGCGAGGGCGCGGGGTGCTCGAGGAGTGGCTAGCGTCAGAGCCGCTGTCGGGGTCTCGCAGCGCAGGGGGTCCTTGTTCACGACCAGGCGTGTCGGTGGTTGAGTGGTGGTGGTGTTCAGGCCCAGACTCGGAGACGGACTCGGAGACGGTCTGGCTTCGACGAAGGCCACTGGGTGTCGAGGGGGCGTGGTGATGTGGGGGTTGTTGTTGTTGCTGCGGCTGCGTTGGCTCGGTCGGTTGTGTTGGTGATGGTGGTTGTGCTGGAGAGGGTTGGGATGGTGATGGAGGTTGGGTTGTCCGTCGCCGCGGGCGCGAGCCGCCGGGTGCTGGTGACGGCATTTCCAAGGTCCAAGGTAGGAGGCAGGTACCTCTGAACTTAAACCAAGCCGAACCTACCTACTGTAACCTGACTGAACCCAGCCTGGCCAATGCATTGGTAGAACGCAGAAGGCGGGATGCACGACGCAGGACGCTGTTGGTAGAATAGGTAGGCGGCGGTCGATAGGTAGCAGACGTAGGTAGCAGAAAAGGGCGACCACAAAATATTTATTTTATATATCGATACCTGTACACATCACATCAGTCAAGTCCCAAGATAGCCAAGCCCGTTGTCGTAGCCACACACTGTATCGCATCAGACAGAGTTCGGCGTTCAGCTGGCCGGTGGGTGGGTTCGGGCTCTAAAGCGGACAGAAGCTGAACCATCCCGGTACTTGTATTCTGTATTTTGTATTCCGTATTCTGCCGAGTTGATGCAGTGAGATCGATGTTTACAGTTGAGCTGCCCGACATGATTGAACCTCGCTCTCGAGTCCCTGCTGTAAATACTCGGCAGTGCTTGATAACTTGTCCCTCGGGCAGTGGCGATATACAGTAGGTACTGTACCTACATCATTATGTGCATGAACGGACCTGTGGTCAGTACAACCATGTCAGGGCATTAGGTAAGGAGTACCTAAGTACTTGCGCATACTATATTTGCGCTGTTGCCTCGTCGCCAGAACACGCCATGCATTAGGTATTTATATCACGTATCATTGGTCTATTCTGGATTTGTGGGGCTGCCGTTATGCTCCTGCCCATGTTACAGTACAGTGCCCGCTACCTCCTTCCAGGCTACTACTGCACTGTACAGCACTTATTCATTCCCCGAGGGTGCGGGCACCACTCCCGCACTCTCCTTACTTACACAAACCCAAGCTTTCTCTCATACTCCTTGGCCCCCAAGCCGATGGGCTGGATCAACGTATAGCTGCCGGACTGGTTGAACTCCTGGACGCCGTTGATCAAGTAGAGGGGCGTCATGTGGCCGTCGTCGCTGAAGTAGAGCTTTGGCCGCTCTCGGCGATAGTACACGGTCGACGTGCCGTCGGTAAACTCGACTGTCGTGTTGTACGACAGCGTCCTGTTGTTGAACGTCCACGGTCCTCGCCAGTCCCTCGCGTACGCATGTGCGCCAACGCGTGGCCCCTTGAGCCCCAGATCGATGTCGATCACTGCAACACTCCGAGTCAGTCGTCGGGAGCCTGACTTATGACGGTATCGGCACCTTCGAGACACTGTCTTGGCCCGGAAACGAGGTCGTGTGCCCCGAAACCTGCCGGGACAAGACAGCCGTTCTGGGAATCATCACTCACTGTAGTGCACTAAGAAGTGCCAGTTGCCCCGTTTGTCCTGCCATAGGAACGGGTCCTCGCTCCGGTCTGTGTTGTGCGGCTCCACCGCCAGACCGTACGGCCCGCCGAAGTCCGCCGCTCTGTAGATGTTGTTCTTCTCGACTGCCAGAAGCATCTCACGGCTTTGGTTCTGCTTTGACCACAGTGGCCATGGCGCAGGATTCGTGACGTTCTCTAATTGTGCCTCCAGCGCCTCCCAGTGCCTTAGGTCCGCCGAGCTCGATACCGAGATGGTGTTGTTGAACTTTTGTGATTTGCACGTATCAGGCGTTTCGATTTCTCGGCCGATACAGTATAGTAAGTATCTACCGTCCCCTGGGCTATAGATGGTCGTCGGGTTATGGTGGAATGTTC
Source organism: Xylaria telfairii (assembly GCA_022495065.1). Taxonomy (NCBI): domain Eukaryota; kingdom Fungi; phylum Ascomycota; class Sordariomycetes; order Xylariales; family Xylariaceae; genus Xylaria; species Xylaria telfairii. The sequence goes on along the minus strand of MU384150.1, from coordinate 4,356 downwards.
CGAACAGAGTCTGCGCGAATACATACGGCCCCATCGGGCCCGTCGTCGACTCGGCCCTGATGATGGTGCTGAATGGTCTCCAGCCTGCAAGTCCACAACCGTGTACCATCTGAGACGTGATGAGGTGGAATAGTTTCTTGTCTGACGGGTCCTGGACGATGTGGCCTCCCCATGATGCATTCCCTGCCCCTTCCTTGTAAAAGTCCGGCCCTGTCGCGTTTGTGTGGTTATACCCGGACCATCTCGTCACAGAATACAGGTCCAGTTCGCTACAGTCCCCGGCCCGCCAACCAGCATCGCAGATGCATGTTTGCTTAGCCTGGGAGCATATTCCATTAAGACTGCAGTCGTCGTCTGTCCAGCAGCCTTGGGAAGGGCTGATGACAATAGCCAATGACGCAAGTGACACGAGTGCGGTGAGTCCTTTCATCATACCAATAGCACGGCACAGGTCCCTCTTGGTGCTGGCGCACTCTGAAGACTGGTAGCTGGGCTATAGTGCAGTCTCTCATCTCCCAACATAACATGCCATGGGACCTTTGGGTTATGCGGGGTCGGCGGGAAAAGCTGCCACGGGGATCACCAAGACCGGTGTATGACATTCCATCTCATAAATTTAATCCACGAACAGGGTCGCGACTTTCCTTGGCCACCCCGCAACTACCAGATACCCACCACTACCTATGGGTATGCTAACATGATACTTTAATCAGGATATCAAGTCACACTAGGTAATGCCTACTTCCGCAGGCGTTTTCATATTAAACCTAGTCGCAGTTACTCGGATACGAGGAGGATCGGAATATCATTGCATTGGACCTTTTATTGGTAGAAGCATGCCTAGGTAAAGTAACTAAGGCAAGCGGTCCTCACCAATACCTAGATATCGACAATGGAACCGTTGAAGCAACATACACTAGCCACAGTGTATTTCATTAAGTCTAAAAAGATAAACAATATCGAATGACCTGGCACGGTATCTCTTTGTTCAGAGAAGCAGCCCGCACTAAAACGCCTACCTTCCACAATACGCTGTAAGTAGTATCTCAGGTAGTAAAGTCCTTCAGCAGTAGCGCAAGATCATCAGCACGATAATCAATGTACCCAAGGTCCATGAGAGTGTCGAGTGACTGCTGAGCATATTTGGTAGCGGTCTCGGTATCGCCCGCCTTCCAGAACAGTCTGGCGAGCACCTCGTATTGCGAGGCCACCATGGGGGGAATATCCTCAGCTTTTACCAGTGCCAGAATCTCATATGACGAGCGCACTGCGGTCGTGCCGTCCAATTTGCCGATGGCTTCCATGACGTCTTTCTGCAGCGACGCTATTTTCTCTCGCCGGTAGTCAGATGCTGCGATTTCCGTCTTGGATGCCGTGCAGAGACTGCATTTGCACTCAAACCCCCAACGCCGCAGGTCGCGCTGTCTCTTCTCCCTCGGGTGGTTCATAGGGATATCTGAGTGTGAGTGATTGAATTAGCATACATCGTCGTCGAAATTCTGGGAGGCGGGGGGGTTCGTACAGCTGATGGTAATTTCTTCTCCGATCTCAATATCCCGGAAGGCAACAACTTTGACGTCGAAGCTCGTGGGGCTGAACCGTACGAATGCGCTACATTTTCCATGTCAGGTTCGCATCTACAAGAGGATAGCCGAATACTCACTTTGGTTTACAGGCATGGTTGATCCTCTAAATACTTGTGAGTGATTTAGCCATTACGGATTTCTGGACTGGTATGCTCTCACAGCAACTTCTGGGTACAGCGCCATGTGAGAATCGCCGCCCAGCGTGTACGAGAACGCATTCGTCCCGAGCACATCCTCCATGATATCGACGGCTTGAGTGCTCGACCTGCCGAGGCTAAGCACCTTGTCTGGGTCCGCGAGCTGTTCAGCTGCTAGGTGAAGGTACCGATGTCCAATCTGCTGTTGCATTGCCTTGGGAAATGATAAGTCGAGCACCAGAGTCGCCCAATCTGTCATAAAGGCCTCGGCGCGTGAGATCTTTCGTATTGCTACTACACCCTTTCCCTTAGGAGGGATATCGACAATCGCATATCGCGGCGTGGTAGTATTGAGACGGTGGCCACCGGGAAACTCCTCGTCTAGCATCCCGACGCTGTCCGCGGCCGTCCTGGGCTTCGTGATGAGGCTTATCCCTTGATCGCCATTCTGCGAGTTGCTGTACACACAGTATTTCACGTTTGGATCCTTCTCCGCTTCTACGCAATGCGGCCGGTGCGTCCAAGGCGACCAGTCGACAGGCTGGGTTCCGATATTCTCGTCAATAGGCGGCGGACATCGAAGTCGAGCATCGTGTCGCAAAGCGGGCGGGTCTGTCGGGCAATGTCTCGTTGCTATTCCCGTGTCCTCGGCGATTATAGGGAGTGTACCGAGAAGCAATGAAACAGCAGCTGGTCTGTAGCGCGAGTGCTTCATATTTTCAAGAGAGCGATGTGTCAGGCCGGGGGTTAGCAAATAGAGAATAATTCACAGGGTCGTCAAAGAAGTCGGAGGCACTGGCACTATGAATATAACTACATTGTGGCGGCACAGTGTCCTCTTGACCTGTCTAACTTCCATATCTGACGATCTAAGGACGATCGAGTTGAGCCGCGATGTAGCCAGATTAGCCAATGCGAGGCCAAGTGACGGGATCTTGGAGCCAAGAAAGCATTCCCAGCGCGATCTACGCTTTCTGTCAACCTTCTCCGTACCATGGAAGAGATTTTATAGGGAGGCTGAGCAATTACCCATACTGCCAATGTTAAGCAAACTGGTTGTCTCTTTCGACCATGATAGGGTCAGAATTTCAGGGACCCGTCTCATGCTGTGCATTAATCACTAAGCATTCAATTTCTCCTGCCTAGGAATACAATTACAATGTCCACGGCGACCCGAATTAATCGAGCCGCGCCGTCCGGTGACAAGACCTTGGCCTTGCCGATCACCGGTTGGACGGGCGCGACACCCGCAACATTGCCGAGTTCCGGCCGTTATTTCCGGGGCTGGCTCCTGCGTTTGGCTCGTCTTGTTGATCAAAGGGACGGTTATACCTATGCCGCGCCACTTGGCCGGCGGTTAAATTGAATCTACGCACCATTCTCTCTCTATGTGATACAAATTGTTTCAGTGGACTAGGACAAGATCCACACGAATAATTATACTCCGACGAGTTGGATAGCATCCCATAGCAGTCGTTGTATAAATTAGTCACGGCTTGGTATGACCACATGATGAAGTAATTGCGTTACTGCTTGAGTGATTAATATCACGATGACAGCTTTCATCTACGTGCATTGCAGCTAACGGTATATTATTGCTATAAAGTACCTTTACTTGTTTGGAGGTACTATCATAGAACGAGAAAACGATTAAGGAATGGTAACTAACGGGCAGGTTTGTAGCTACAGGCTTTATATATATACACCTAGACTAAGGTTGAGATGCGCGAATTAATTCATCGTCCTCCATCGCCCTACACCACAGCAAAGTAACGGACTTCTATACGTTTTGGACACTGCATACCCTACACGATAGATAGGAGATAAGCAGTAAACTAGCTATAACAAAGCAACTGATTTGCCTGGCTACCTGTCTTGGATATACGTTTCGCTGAAGAGGCTTCCTTCACGGACAACCACAGGATGTGGGAAAGGGGTCTTGTCCACTCTTTCATAGATAACTTGCGTACTGGGAAGTTAGTAGTTAGGATGGTATTTAAGCAACACTCACTATTATCACCTATACCAAAATATCTCGTGTAGCCTGCATCTCTACCCATATTTCCATTCTGTCTTGTTGCTAGATTCCTAGCTTTGGTTCTTTAGTACTCTATGTGGTACCCTTGCTTTTCGTTCTATTTTGTGCGTACCTGAAGGCTTCGTCTATTCTCTGTCTGAACACTATTATCTCGTATCTCTCTGGGGATATTCTTCTACCTTTTTGCTAAGGGTCACCTCAACCCGGAGTCGTCTACGTCTATGTTTCCAAATGGTTTAACAACTTACCAGGTGTGGTAGCACAAGGTATGATTCTGTTGATCGTCTCTCATAGGACAGCGTCATGCTGGCTGCGTAGGCCTGGAAAATGATTATTGCATTGGTAGAGATGATGGTTGCCTCGCGTTGAAGGCCTGCATGGCCAGCAAACTTCTCAGCAGCGCTTCGGAGCTTTTACTTTATTACAAGGTAACCCTAGGTCACAACATATAGCCACAAGCAGTGTCACGAACCTAGTATACGGCAGGTATAAGTCAGCAGGGGGGGGTCACGGGCCATACCCTCACGGGCCACTTCCCAACCACCCAATTACGCGACAACGCGTATAAAAGACTGCTCAATTCCTCAACCAATTC
>MU384149.1:5586-23960 GCA_022495065.1 Xylaria telfairii | reverse complement strand
GCAGCGTTATACTGCGCGCCTAGCTTACAACTATAATATAAACCGCTTTTAATATAAAGAATATTATATTATTAACATATATTTAAATATTAAAATTTTATATTCTGAATTTTTTTTAAAAATAATATAAATCAGTATAAAATATTTAAAAGTTTATATAAAATATATGTAGTTTTAGCTGCTACATAAGCAGTATTAAATAAAACAAGCACTTTAAATAATAAATAAAGCGGATAGAAATTAATACAGGTGCGGATTTTACTAAATTATAATAATTTTAAATTTAAAAAATAATAAACCGTAAAATTATTTTTTTATTTAATAAATCTGGTTAAATCTACTGTAACAACTGCAACTTAGTACTAGGAGCAAGCTATAATATAAGTTATATTTTACTGATTTTTTTTATTAAATAAAATATTAAAATATATTAGATTTATTAATAGCAGCAGCTATATATAGTTAAATAACGCTTAAAGCTTTTTATTTTTTTATTTATTAATTGTAGTAATTATAGCAAAATATATTAAAGTTAAAACAAATGTTATTAAGGTTTTTAAATATATAAAACTATATAAAATAGCTAAATTTTATATTAATATTCCTGCGATTTATATTAACGTAGATATAACTATTTACGTTTTAATTGTAAAAATAATAAAGCGATATATAAGTTAATTTAAATAATAAACAGGTTATTAAGAATTTTACGATTAGATTATTTATAAGCTACTAGGAGCACGGTATAATTAATATATATAATAGCTATATAAATGTACTAGGATATTTTACTGTTATATATTTAAACTTATTATATATTAGCTGCTTTAAGCGATAGAATTAACTTAAAAGTTATATATTAAAATTAAAAGCTTGGTTTTTTATATTTATTACAGCTTTATTTTTAATATTAATAAATATAAAGTGTTTTAGATATATTTAATTAATATTTAAACTGCTTTAGTACTAGCTAGTAGTAAGCTGTTGTAAAATAAACTAAGATAATTATATTAATTATATTTTTAATACTGTTTAATATTTTTTTATTAATAGGATTTATAATTATATTAATAAGCATAAGTAAGGGATTATATAGTTAGCTACGGTTATTTTTATAATTAATTAACTAATAAGGAAATAGTTTAAAAAAAGGTTGGTGCTTGGTATTAATAACTTGGGCTTTAAGCTGTAGGGGTAGTAGCAGGCGAAAACTTAAGGCTATTTATATTTTTTTTAGTATTTAAATTATTAGTTTAATACAAAAACTAAAGTATTACTAGGGGTATTAGCTAATTATAATATATATATAATTATTAAAATCAAGGGTTTTTAGTTAGTTTTTATAAGTTTATATAAAAAGTTGTTTTAGGAGTTTATATTATTTTGTTAAAGGGTTTAATAGAAATTTATTTCTGATGTAGTAAAATACGGGGTAATTTTTAAATTAATAATTTAAATGTTAAAAAAGGTATATTTTATGTTATTTAATTTATTGCGGATTTACGGCAGTTAATAATCCACGTTTACAAAGTTAGATGCCCGCTTTTTTAAAAGTATTATATTTATTAAAACAATAGCTTAGCTGTAAATTATATAATATAAATATATTTAATTTTAAAATATTTAAACAAAATTAATATAAAAATATTTTTATAAAAAATTAACGCTTTTTATTTATTAATTAATTTAAAAGTAATTATTAGCGCGTATTATTTTTTTTTTAAATATAAATATATTTAACGCGTAATATATAAATATAGCTTTGCTTGTTTTTTTTTTTTTTCTGTAATTTTTTTAGTTAATATTACCTGTATTTTTATATAATTTATTATATTTATAGCACTTATTATTATTATTAATAATATTTTTTTTTTAATAAAGGTTAATTTATAAACATGTTTTTATTTAAGATAATTTACTGCGGCGTTAAAAAAAACAGCGGATATTTAATTTAAATACTAACTTTCCTTTTTAATTAACTATTTTTTTTATAGCCCCGGTAAATATAATTTATATAATAAAACTGTTTTTTTTAGTTAATAGCAGCTATAATAATATTTTTATAACTTATAGCGTAAATAATTATAATATTTTCGATATTTTTTTATTTTTAGTTTATTAAACCTTTGTTATTAATTTAAACTTTAAAGGATTAAATAAATTAGCGGGGGGGCTTTATATTAACTATAATATGTTTTTTCTAAACTAATTCCTTATTAATTTATAATTATAAAAAATAATAATATTTATATTTAGCTAAAAAATAATTTATACTACGCTAAGATCTTAGTTTTTTTATATAGCAACCTTGGTAACTCTGCTAATTTTATTTACTAATATTAATATAGTATTTAATTTTATTTTAAAAATAATCTATTACTATTTAAAAAAAAATTAGCAAGTTTATATTTAAAATAATATAAATATATATAATTAAATATATTAATAATAAAATAAACGCTAGTAGTTATTATTAAATTTAAATAATAATAATTTTTTTTTATGTTTACTGCTATAATATTTAAAATTAAAATTATTTATATAAAACTTAATAAAATACGCCTTCCCCTCTTTATATTTACTGCTATAGCGTTCGAGGTCAAGGTTATTTATATTTAGCTTAAATAAAAATATTTTTTTTTAAACATTATTTAAAGCAAATATTTTATTTACTTGCTACCGGTTTTTATTTCTAGCTTTAAAAATAATATTTAACCTACTTGTACTAAGTAAACCGTTTTTTAGTTTTAATGTAATTTTTAATTATATTTAAATATTTATTAAAATATACAGTTTTAATATTATTAAAAAAAATAAGTTCGTTAATAGCAGTTGTTTAATCTAGTACTAGTTATTCTGTAATAAATTTAAAGCTTTAAGCGTTTTTAAAAATTAAAAAATCTAATAAAAAAAGTTCTAAAAAATTAATTATTAATAGTACGTAATTACTAAAGCTATAAAAAAAAAAGTATAATTGTTATAAATATTTATAAATATAAAAGATCTTTAATATAATTACTACCCGAGCTTAAACTTTTCCGCTTATTTATATTATTAAAAACTTACCGTATTTATTAAAATAATTATTTTATTATTAAACTAATAATATAATATTTAAGTTTAAAATATCCTAAGTATAGTTAAAAATTAATATTAAAATTTAGTTTATATATAAAAAAATATTTATAATATTTAAAATAGTATTAAATAAACTAAGCTAAGCAATTATAGTTTAATTAATATTTTTATTAAAAATTTTAACTAATAAGGGATTTTATATAAAATAAAATAAATAAATAATAATCTTAATAAACTAATTAAATTATTTTAAACGTTCTTTTATTACTTAAAAATATAAAAATAATTTTTTAATATTATAAATATTAATAATATATATTATATAAACTTTTTTAAATTTTTATTATTTTAAATAATAAGCTAAAACTATTTAAATAAAGTTTTTAATTTAATATTTAGCTTAATTAATAACAAAAAATAAAAAAGCTTTTAATTTTTAGCTAAAAATATACACTAAATAATACAGAATTAAAAGATTAATTTTCCCGGCATTTTTTTATTTAATAAAAATAACTAAATAAAAGCAGCGTTTAATAATTAGTTTTTTAACACGCAGCAGTAAATTTATATATATTATATTAATATAAACGTATAAAAAAATGCGTAGAAAAAATAGGTTTTACATCTAAAGTAAAACAACAGCTTTAATATAAATAAGGACGAGGGCGAGGCTGCCGACCTTACTCGGGCACTAGTAAACCCCTTCTTGTTAGGCGGGCCGCCTCCGCTAAATAATAAGGCTACTAATAGTAAAAAAATCCTGTATAGCTATAAAAGCTTTTTTAAAATATAAAAAATAATAGCTTTTATATAAATAAAAACCACGTTTAAAAAAATATAAATAAACTTTTATAAAAAGTTTAATAACTAAATAAATATCTTATAATATATTTATAATAAATATATACTTATTAAAATATAATAAATATAATATTATATTTATATATATTATAATTTTAATATATAAGCTATGTTTAAAATAAAAATAAATAATAAAAACATTAAAAACTATTTTTTAAACAGCAAGTTTAACCTGCAGGGCTTTATTAAATTAATAAAATAAATAATAAATAATTAAAACTATAATTTTTAATAAAACTATTCCAGTAATTAAAACTAATAAAATTAGATATTTTTACTAAATAACCCTAAATTAAATTATTTAAATAAACTTTAAAAATTTATATTTAAAAAAAACTTAAAGCTAATAAAATAGCAACGTAATATCGCTTATTAATTATTAATATTAATTAATAACTTTTTCCTATTAAATATTAAATATTATAATAAAAATTACTTTATTATTATTTAATATAAAATCCTATACTATTATATAATTTATAAAAAAATAGCAGAGTAAAGGTCTTTTAATAAATATAATATTTACTTATATTAATAGCTATTAGCGCTAATACTTAAAAACTAATACTAATAAATCTAAAATTTTAATATTATTATATTACTTCGTAGCTAATTTAATAACTTTTTTTTAATTATTTTTAAAAATTTTAAAATAAATATTAGCTAGCTATAAACTAGTTAATTAGCAGCGGTAAATAAAAAAATTGCAGCAATTACAGCACGAAAAAACTAATTAATAAAGTAAAAATAAAGTTGTTTATTTAGCAGCAGGAATAAATTAACTTTAGTTAAACTAGACTAGAATAAAAGCTAAAGCAGCAGCGTTAGCAGGGGTAAAAATAGTTTTACCGCTTAATAATAAACGCGCAGTTAATTAAGAGCTTTTAGGTTTAAAAAAATAATAGGTAGCCGGGTTAAAAAGTATTAAATATAACTAAGTATTTAAAAGCAGCAAAGCAACTAAAAAATACTATAACTAAAAAATATTATAACTAAATAATATATATAATTAAATAATATAAAGATTATTTTAATTAAATTAAAAAATTATATTTTTTAAAATAAATAATTTATAACTAAAACTAGTTTTTTTAATTTATAAAAATATTTTAATTAAAATATAAATTAATATAACTAGCAGCACTTATAATATTTAAAAAATTACTATTTTTAAAATAATTAACTAATACACTAATATTAATAATATATTAACTTATTAAAAAATAATATTTAGTTTTAAAAATAAAACTAGCTATATAACTTTTATTTATAAGCCACTTATAAAATTAAATAAAAACGCGTTTAAAGCTTAATATAATAAACAAAGCGCAAAGAATAAAGCTATTAACCCTTAAAAAGCAAAAACTTAAACAGTTAATATAAATAAATTAAAATAAAAAAAAACTTTTTTAAAAAATAAAAATTAATTACTAATAATTATTATAATATAATAAAACGTAATAAAAAACTAAAAAAAAAAAAAAAGCTATATAATTTAAATTAATAAACTTAAAGCTATATAGAATACCCTAGCTAGAATTTAAATTTAAAATTTATAACTAAAACTATAAATATTACTACTATATTATTAAAGCCTTGTTTATTATAAAAAAATATTAATATTAATAACTATAAAGCCCGTAAAAGTAAAAAAAGCAGGTAATTTTATAAATCGGATAGTGTAGTAGTATACAACCTAAAAAAAAAAAAATATCGCCCTGGCCGGGATTTAAACCCGGCCCTTCTAGTACTGCCAAGTCTCGGCCGGAATTTAAACCTGGCCCTCCTAGTGCTACCAAGTCTCGGCCGGAATTTGAACCTATTTATATAGCAAGGTATAAACTAATTTAAAATCGGATTTATAAAAAATCTAAAAAGATAAAAAATCCCACTTATTTATATTATTTAAATATAAACAAATAAAACGCCTTAACCTGGATTCGAACTAAAAGCTTTAAGGTTATATGTTGCTAATTATACTACCAAGCTTTAATAAAACGTAATAAAAAACCAAAAAAAAAAAAAAAACTACAGGGTTTGAATTTATTAATTTAAAACCCTGCAGAATACCCTAGCTAGAATTTAAACCTGGGGTTTATAGCTAAAGCTGTAAATATTACTACTATACTACTAAGGCCTTATTTATTATAAAAAAGTATTAATTTTAATAATTATAAGGCCTGTAGGGGTAAAAAGTAAGTAATCTTATAAATCGGACGGTATAATAGTATATAGCTTAAAAAAAAATATTACTTTAGCTAAGATTCGAACTTATCTATATAGCAAAATATATAGATTAATTTTAAATTAAATTTATAAGAATTAATTCGATCTAATAAAATTAAGCTATATATTATTTAAATAACGTTTTCTTTATAGTTAATAAAGCTTAACTAGCTTAATTTACTTTTTAATAAAAAGTTTTTTAAAGCTTTTAAGTTTTAAAAAGTTAATAAAAAAGTGCGGCTTTTTAATAAGCCGTAAAATATATAATCTTTATTATTTATTTATATTTAAAGAATTTATTATTATATAATAATATTAAATAAGTTAGTAGTAATTATATTAATTTATTTATATATATATTATTTTTAAAAATATAACTAAAAGCTTTTAAGCTTAAAAAAGTTATTACGTAGTATAATTTCTTTATAATAAAAGATTAAAAGCAGAATAGCTTTAAAAAATATATTAATAAGCTATAATTATACTTAAAATATATTAATAAAGCTGCAGATTATATAGTTTTTAAATATTTTAAAGCTAAAATAGCTAGTTGTAATAAATAAGTTATTTTTTTTTTATTTAATTTAAAAACCTAAAAGTAATAATCTTTTTAATTTATTTATTTTAAAGCAGCGCTTTAATAATTAAAAAAGCGCTAAAAATATTAATTTTAATTTAATAAATAAACTTATAATAGAAATTTAGTTTTATTTAGCTTAAATAGCTTTTTTATTAATATAAAAGCCTGGTAATTTTTTTAATTTATTTATTTCGAAACGTTGCCTCGAGGTAATATTAACTTAGGTAATATTTTAAAAAGTTTAGGGGTATACTTATAACTAATACTATAGCTAAGTTATTATTTTTTTTAATAGTTTTTTGTTTTATTTTACCGAAGCTTTTAATATTACGGAATTATTATTTAATACTTTTAAGTATTAACTTAAAAGCTGGCCAAGCTATTTAATAAAAGTGCTAAATATTAAGTACTAAGTATTAGCCGGCGGTAATAATATAACTCGGTAAACGTTATATTACTAGCTAGTATTAGCCGGGCTGCTTTTAGGGCGTTAATATAAGTATAATTTAGTAGTAGTGCTGGTAGCCCGGTAATATAATTATAGGTATGATTTATTAATACAGCTAATAATATAACTTAACAGGCGTTTTTATTAACTTAATAATAGAAAAAACTCTACTAATAATTTAATATTAAAAAATAATCTATATAAAATAGTTAGTTTAAACGTAATATAGTTTACTTTATTATTGCTTAATTTATTAAAATAATATATAGCGTAAATATATATATATATTAAATTTAAAAACAGGCTAGAAATAGCTGCGCTATATTAAAAAAAATATAAATTAATAGTTTTAAAGCTATTAATAATAAATATAATAAAACTTTAATATTAAATATAAAATATATAAAGCAGCTAATAATTAAAAAGCTTAATAAATAGTATAATTTTAAATAATAATATTAAAAATATAATATAAATTATTTAACTTAAATAGCTATATAATAAATAAGCTAAGATTAATAAGTATTAAAATTAATAAAGGTATTAAGCAGCTACTATTAAAAAAAAGTTTATAATAAAGCTTTATAATATTAGTTTTTTATTTAATATACCCGGTAAAAAAAAAAAAAAAAATAACAGACTTATTTAAACATTTATTTAAATAATTTAATAAATATTTATAAATAATAAAAATCTTTATTTTATTATAACAAATAAATTAAACTTATAATTTTATTTTAATTAATTAAGTTATTTAGCAGTTAATTAAAAAATTATTTAAATTATATAAACTGTTAATAAAAACACGCTTTAAAAATTAGCTTTAGTTTAATACGTTTTAAGAATATAATAAAAGCCGCAGAAATTAAAACAGCTAAAAAAAATACTACAAAAAACACCCTTGTATCAACTTAAAAATATATAAACCGGGAGCTTAAATTACTAAAAATATTTTAGCTTCCATGTAATACTTTATTACTATTATTTTTTTAAATAAATAGAAATAATAATATAATAAAGTTATAAATATTTAAATAACTAGCTAAATTATTTTATTTAATAACTACTAGGCGCTTAAACAGTTTTTTTAGTTATGTTATGTATTAGCGCTAATTTAAAACAAGCGCTGGTATATTTTATAACAGGGGAAATAATATTAGCGCTGCAGCTTAGCTGAATATTTAAAAAGCCGGCTAGATTATTTATTTAAATAAACATTATTAAATATTTAAATTCCTGGCTTGCTGCGTAGTAGCAGCTTATTAGCTAAGCTTTACTTGTTTGCTGCTAAACTAATAAAAGTTTATTATATTTTATATTTTAAATATATTAATTATTTATAAAAATATCCTCGGGCGTTTTATATAAGCTAAAAAAATAAATATTAGCGCCCCCCTCTGCTTACCCTTTGTTTTAAAAATTAAAAAACGCTATGCCCCCTGCGCTAATAAAAATAAGAAATCTAGTTATAGTTATTTTAAAATAAGTTTTTTTTTATTTTTTCTTAGCTTGCTTACTGCTTATAAGCTGCTTTTTTTTAGCTTATTAAGTTTTTAATAATAATTAAAGCTTTTAATATTTTTTTTAACGCCGCCTGTACTATTAATAATTATATTTAATATAAATATCCTTTTTTTTTTTTATTAGCAGTTTTTTTTTAGCTATTTTTTTTATTTAGTAATTATTATACCTAACAAGCTACTAGTATTAAAGCTATACGCTTTATTAATCTTTTTTTCGCTTGTTTTTAGCCTGCTAACTATTAGTTTTAGTATTAAAAATATTTAATTACTACTAACTTTTTTTTTACGCTATACTATAGCTTTACTTTTATTAATAAATAGTTTAAAAATAATAATAATATTTTTAAAGTTTTATAATTAATTAACTTTTATTTAAATAAGCTTATAGCTATAAATAAAAAACTACTTATTAGCCGCGCCGCGCTTGCTTTAATAGCTAAGCATATATATAAATATATTTATACTAATTTTGCTAAAATTAATATAAATAAAAATTAAAATAATTTTATTTAAATAAATTAGCTTTTCGGCTGCTTTAGCGCTATTTTTCTTCTGCTTGCACAGATTAATTAATTATTTTTAACTATTTCTTTTTTTATAAATAAATAAAAAACCTAACCGCTTTTCCTTAACTTATTCTCTCCTTACTTATAAACTATATAATAACATAATAATTTATACTTATTTAATTAATATTATTATTATTAAATATAAATTTAGTTTTTTTTTTTTATATAATAAAGCTGTTATATTTATATATATTTTTATACCGTGTTTTAAACTATTTTATTATATTTATTCTTATAAAATATTTAACTAGTTCCTGGTCCTCGGGGGTTAATCCGTAGCGTTTTATAACATAAGTAAAAAAGGCTTATAATTATTATACTTTTTAGAATAAATCTCGGCTAAACAAGCTTTAATATCCGGTACTTTTTTAAAAACGTTACAAAAGTTTTAAAAAACTAATTTTTTACTATAAATAATAAGCTTGCTATATAATACCTTAATAAAAAATTAAAAATAATTAATTTTAAAATTATTAAAATTAATATAAGAAATTTAAAAAAAAAAATATTTACTAAATCTTAAAAATAAAAAAATATATATAATATTTAATATAATATATTATTATTTTAATATAAATATATAAAAATATATAAATAACCCGAACAAATAAAGCTATTTTATTTATAATATAAAAATATATAACTTCCTGGATTACTATTAGCTAGCGTTAGTTTTAATACGAAGTTTTTACAGAAATACTAGCTTTTTTTTTTTTTATAGTTTTTATAATAATTAATAATAAAAAAAAATACATATATAAAATTACATAACTATTTTCTTAGGTTTTTTTATATCACTTTAATATTTACTTTTAATATTTAACTAACTATTTTTACTTATATTAAAATTAGGATAGCTATTATTATTATTATTATTAATATTATTCTTTATAAACAGAAGAACCGCGGGCACAGCTATAAGGGCAGTAGTAGCACTAGTACTAACAATAATATTAGCACTAGTAATTACGTTAGCACTAGCACAAGCATTAACAGCAGCGGTAATATTAAAAAAAGCAAGGGACAGATTATTTTATATAAAACGCTAATATTTTTATAACATAAATAATAATTAATATATCCCTAATATATTTATTTAATTAAAAAAAAAACATATATTAAATTAAACAAAAACTTAATAACTAGCTTATATATACCAGCTGTTATATTTAGCTTTATTAATAATAATAAGCGTTTATTACCTTAATAAAAATAATATTTAAATTTTTTATTAATAATTAGCCTAATTATTTTTATTTTAAATTTATTTATATTATAAATAATAAACAAAAGCTTTATAATTATACGTTTAATATATAAAAACACTTAGTTCTTTAAATATTATATAAATAAAGTTTTTTATTAACTTAACTTTAAAAACTTTATAAATTTTTTAAAATTATAATTAATAATACTAATTAAATATAGCTAATATAGTTATAAGAATTTAATTATTTAAATATTACTTTTTATTCTAATATTAAATAATATAAATAAGCGCTAAAGTTTATTAAATTATTAAGTTATAGCTATAGTTAAACTATTTTTTAAACTATTTAAAACCCTCTTTAAACTAATATATAAAGACCTTAATACTAAGAAACTATATTTAAATATTATAAACTAATTTAATTAAAATAATTATAATTAGCTTAAAAGCCTTTAATATTTTAAAAGGATCTTAGCAGATTTTATAAGCTTAAAAAAAACATTTATTATAATTATTTTTATAAACCTGTTATTAAATATTAAAATAATAAAAAAAATAAAAATATATTACAGCTAAGATTTAAAAGATTATATAATATATAAAAAACTATATAAAATAAAAAAACTCTTTAATTTAAAAAAAAAAACCTAAAAATTAATAATATTAAACTTTTACACTTATTTATTACTTAGTAGCAGCTTATTAATAATTTAACTTTACTTTAAATAACAACCTTTTTAACCTTTATTAATTAAATAAAAATATAATATAAAAATACACAAAAATAAAACTTTTAAATATTATTTTATTTTATTTATAACTTTTAACGTTATAATAATAAGCTAATAAATATAAAAGTTTAAATAAATAATTAATAAATTTACGCTATATTATATTATAGTTTTTAATCCTAGGTTAAAAAAATTATTTTATAATAATAAAAACAGGGTTATTTATTTAAAATATAATAAATTCTAGTAGTATTTATAATTAATTAAATATATATAAAACAAAAATAACCTTTAAATATTATAAATTATATTTATTATAACTATAAAAAACTAGGGCTGCGCTTATTTAATATTTTAATTAATATATAATTAAAAATAACTGCTTTATATATTTACAGCTAAAAAAAAATTTATAATCTTTATATTAATAAAAGCAGATTTAAAGTTTTTAAATTAACAGTATTAAATAAAATAATTAAAACAGCTGTTTAATTTTTTAGCAGTTTTAAATAAAATAACTTAAATAATTATTTAAATATTTATAACCTTATTATAGTATTATATATATTATATACCTCGACCTTTATTTTACTCGGCTATTTAATCCCTTATACTAGCAAGCTTTTATATAACAACATGTTATTTGTTACCTTACGCGCTATAATGCAAAACTAGCTCTAAAAAGCTATAGATCTCTTGTTTAAAGCTAGGCATTATAAAAATCCCGCGCTTATTATTATTTATTTAAACCGCATGCTAAATATTTTTTTTAGCGCTAAATTTTAAAAAAATCAAAAAATAAATAATTATATTAATTAAAAAAAAAAAAATATTTTTATTAACTATTTATTTAAAATATATTAAAATTTATTAATATTATAATATATAAAATAATTATTAAACTTTTTTATAATAAAATTAAAATTAAACTAATATAAATAAACTAAGCTTATATTTTTTTATTTAGTTTTATTAATTAAATAAAATTATAATTAAAATTATTAGTATTAACAATAATATAATCTTTAGTTTAAGCTATGTTATTTATTTTAAAGCTAGAGTTAAAAATATAAGATCAGTATATATTAAAAATCTAAAATAATATAAAGCTACTTATAATTATATCGCCCTAGTATAGTTTAATATTATTAGCGTTGCTAAATCTTATGCAGCAAGCAAGCTTTTTTTAATTAATTTATAAATATATAAATTAGCAGCAAATATTAAACAAAAGCCCTATAATAAATAAAATAAACCTATAATTAAAACGTTTATAAAAATAAATTAAATTTTTATAAAAATAAGTATATTTATTACAGTAATATATAAATTATTCACTTTAATATAACTTTTAAAAATATATAAATATATAACTAAACCGCTTAAACTAAACTAATAAATTTTAATTTAATTAATAGTATTAAAGCCCCTGCAGATAACAAGCTTTTATTAATTAATTTATAAAAATATAAGTTATTTATAAATATTTAATAAAAGCTGTTTAATAAATAAAATAAATTTATAATTAATATTTTAAAAAAAATATACTTAATTTTAATAAAAATAACTAGGTTTTTAATAGTAATATTTATATTATTTATTATAAAAAATTTAAAATATAACTTAAAATTAATAACATATAAATAAACTAATATCTAGCTAATACAAGTAATAATAATAAAAAAAATATATAAAAAAAAAATATTAATAACAAGCAAAATATAATAAAAAATAACAGGAACCAAGGCTGCGCCTATAATATAGTTATTAAAAATTATAATATAATATCGTAAATTAATAAGCAGGAATAAGCTATTATTATAAGATTATTAGTTAAAATATAAAATAAAACGCAAAATATATATTTATAACTATATTTAAAAAACAGCTACTAGGATATATAACTAATAAAATAAACGTTAAAATTAAATAAATAACAGCGTAAAAATATTTTAATTATATAAATTAATATTTAATTAAAAAAAAATAAAAAATTAATAAAAAATAAATAAAATTATTAATAAATATAGAAAATAAAATATAAAATATATATTTATTTATAATTATAACTTAAAAATAACTATTACTACATATAATAAAAAAAATAAACTTTAAAACTAATTAAATAGTAACGCGGGAATATAATAATAATAATTATTAAAAAGGTTAAAAAAGTTAAAAAAATTAAAATTTTAATAATTAAATATAAATAGAAAAATATAAAAAATATATATAAATTTATTAATTAAACTATAAAATAAAATAAAAAATACACACTTATAATTATAACTTAGCTATAACTATTATAGCGCGTAGTAATAAAAATAAATATTAAGATTTAATTAAATAATATTATAAAAAAGTAGTAATAGGAATAATAAATAAAATTAATAAAAAAAAAACCAGCTAACTATTAAAATTATTAATAAAAAAATAAAATAAAAATAAATATAATTTATAAATTATAATTAATTAAATAAATATATAAATAAAAATATTATATTAATTAATTAAATTAAATTTTATTAAAATAATTAAATAATAAAAAAAAATATTATAAATATAATATAACTAATAACTAAACAGCTGTAGCTGCTGCTAAAAAATATTAAATATTTACTTATAAACCTATATTACGCACCTAGAATATTAAATAATAATAAAAATTTAATTTATTTAAATAAATAATAATTATATTTAAATATTCTGCTTTATTATTTATATACACGCCCCGTATTTATTTATAACGTTTTAACTATTAATAGAATTATAAAATAAAATACGAAATTTATACTTAAAATTATAATATAAAAACAGCTGCTGCAATATATAACAATAAATATAAACGTTAAAATTTATTAAATAATAGCGTAGAAAAACAATTATAATAATACTAATAATAATACAGAGGATATAATAATAGTAGTAGTTAGCAGAAATTAAAAGCCAGGCAACAAAAACTTGCGCAGCAGCTAAGTATAGCAGAACCGCGTAATAATATAAAGTTTAAAATACAAGCCGCTTAGCTAAAACAAATTTACTATATTTAAACTATAATCACCCTCTTATTAATTAATAAACTGCACTAACTTTTACTTTAAATATTACGCTAATATAAATATTAAGGCTTAAAACTTAAGTTTTAGTATTTAATAAAAAAATAAATTAATAAACTATTAAACTTAATCTTAATTAAATTAATAAAATATTTAATTTTAAAATAGAACTAATTATATTTTTAAATAAATATTATTAATTTTATAATTTAAAAATACTAGATTATTTTATTACACTCTAGTCCGTTATAATTACTAAAATTTATTATAAACTAGTTAAACTATTAAACTTTATAAGCTTTAAATAGTATTTATTTTAAGTTTACTAAAATAGTTTATTAATTAAAAGTTACATTACTTAAACTACTTTAAAAATAACCCGAAATAACTATATAGCAAAAACAACCTAGTATATAAATTTATAATAATTTTTTTATTTTTTATAATTAAAAATAAATTATATTATTACTAGCTGCTTAGTTTAAGCTTTTTATATATTTTTAATTATTTAATTTATTAATATATTTTAAACAATAAATATATAATTTATTAATTATATAGTATATAAAGTAATATAATAAAACTTTAACTTAAAAAATTATAAAACTTAATTTTTTAACGAACTAAAAAAATAAGCGCTGTTATTTAACAATAATAAAATAAACAAGCTGCTTCTTTACCGCAAAAAAATAAATTATAAAATACTTTTAATATTAAACCTTAATAATAAAAAACTACCGGCTTTATAAAAACCTTTATATAATATATTAAAAAATAAACTAATTATGTTAAAGAAAATATTTTTTAAGCCGCTTAATAAAAAATATATATAAGCTAGTAGTTTACTGGTAAATGCCCTTGTTTTTTTTATTAAAAAATTAAAAAGGGGTTATATTTTTATATAAACTACTAAGCGCTTAATGTAATAATTAAAACAAATAAATACTTACTTTTTTTAATTAAAAAAATATTAATAAATTTATTTAAAGCTTGCTAGTTTATTAAGCTAAACGTTAAAGCTATTTTTTACAAGCTTTATATTAAAAAAAAAAACGAATAAAAAATAGCTTTTATAATAAAATTTAAGTTATTTAAATAATTAATAACCTTTTTCGGCTTATTAAGCGCTTCCGTAACGTTTTAACGCTACGTTAACGCTGCTTTATAACTTTACTTAAATATTTTTACATTTATATAAATAAACAACGTCTTAATATAATTAAGTAGTTTAAAAAAAAATTATATAAAAAAAATTAAACTAATCTTAAACGCTTTAAAAACTATAGGTTTATATTTCGATATTAATAAATATAAATTTTATATTACTATAACTAAATATTTTAAGTTTATTATTAAAATAAGAATTAAAATATAAATAAACTTTAAAAAAATAAAGGTTATTTATAAATAAAAAGCTTTTAAATTATTTAAAAATATTAAAAACTTTTTAAAATTTATTAATTTTTATTAGTAGTTTATATTAAACTATTTAAAAATAATCTTTCCGTTTATTATATTTATATAAAAAAAAATACCTTTTTAATAAAAAAATAAAAAAAAAACAGCTTTTAAGAAATTTAAATAGTTATTTATATTAAAACTTATATTAACTTAGTTTAAACCTAGTTATATAACAATCTTTAAAACTAACTATTTTAAAGCAGTGTATAAAATATACTTGTTTTAATATAATAAATAAAAATTACTTTGCTTAATAATATATTTTTCTTAAAAATTAACCTTAGTAAAAATTAATTATATTATATATAATAAAAAGTTATTAATAATTATAACTAAAATAAAAATATAAAACAGCGTGTTTAAAAGCTTAAAGAAAATATTTTTTATTTTTTTAAATTATAAAAACTTAAAATATTTTATAATAGTTTAAAAACTTATAAAATAATAAGTTAAATAATCCAAAATTTTTTTTAATTTTAGATTTATATTTTTTTACTACGTAAAAACTAATAATAAATAGCCCGATACCCTTTTTAAGCAGGAATAAGACCTTTTATTTAACACTAATAAACACCTTTTAAAAAAACAATTTACGCTTCTTCTTAAAAGGCAAGTAGCGCTAAAGCCGTTTAGCCTTATTAGCGTTAGCTTTATAGAATTATCGGTAGGCACCCTCCCGAGGGAGGAATAAGTTTTTATATATAAAAACTTATAAAAAAAATAAAATATCGCGTTAAAACAAGCCATTAGCTATTTATAAACTATAAAATTAATAAAAAATAAAAAATATAAAAAAAACTACTTAAAGCTATAAATTAAATAAATAAATTATATTAATAATATTATAACTATTAATTAATTATTTAACACAGACTTTATTTATAATATAACAATTTATTTTAATTTTTATTATTAGTAATATAATAAGCCTAGAAATTTTTTATTAAGATTAGCAGTAATAAACACTTTATATATATATTTTAACTATTAAATTATCCGCTTTATTATATTTAATAAAAATAACACTTTTAATTTAATAATTATAAATTAAGACTTGTAGTTATTTATATTTATTATATTTTTTAATTATAATCTATTTTATAACTTAACTTTTATATCTAGCTTTAATAAAATAATAAAAGTTTAAAAGCTTAAAAATAGATTAATAATAGTTTTAAGAACCTAGGGCTATAATAAACGCGTAAATTTTATTTTTATATTAAAAAATAATATAAATACTATAGCTATAGCCGCTAATATATTAATTATAGCTATTAAAATTTATTATTTTAACTAATTAAATATATTAAATAATTAATATAACTCTTATTTATATACTTTTATATATAATAAAAACTATATATTTTTTAAAAAATAAGCTTATTATCTTATTAGTATTTAATAAAGCGTAGCTTCTAACATGAATTATTTTTTACTTATTAGTTATTTTTTTAAAAGCTAAACTAAAAAAAAATATAAAATATTTAAAAATAAATATAATATTAGCAAGCTTTATTTTTAAAATATTATTACTAAAACTTAAGTTAAAATAAACAGCGCTAAAACTTAAAACGTTTTTAAAATAACGTGGCAACTTTTACGTGCTAGCTTTACTACTACAACTTTTATATTTAAAGCTTTAAAAAAAACAAATAAATTATACCGGATATAAATCCGGATTTTTAAAATAAACTATAAAACAGGTTAATATAGTACTATTAAAACCTTAAACTATACCGCTATTAATATTAACAAGCTATTAATTATATATTTTTATTATTATACCTATTATTTAAAAATATTAATAGCAAATATAAATTTAAGCCTAACTATTTAATTTATTTATATATAATAACTAGTTATATTAATAATAAAGTTTATATTTAAAATATAATAAAAAATAACTTATTAATATATATTTTAAAATATAATAGTAAGTTTAAACCAGATATTTTATAAATAAAATAATATTTAACTAATAAATTCCTAAACTTTATAAAAAAGCTTTTTAAAAAACAAAAAAAAAAAAATATCGGTATTAAATTTATAATATAAGCAACTACGGCTAACCGTTTTTATACCGGATTATTTAATAAAATAAATAAAATATAGAATATTCGCTATAATAAAAATATCCTTATTAAGGACTTTATTAAAGTTAAGGCTTTTATTATATATAGTATATTCTTTTTAAATTTTACTTGATTAATTATTAAAAATAAAAACAAGCAAGTATATTTATTAATATTAAAAAACCTTAAGAATAAAGACCTATTATTTAAACCGGCTAAAGTCTTGGTAGGTTTTTTAAATATAAAAATAAATAATAATAATTAATACGTTATTTAATAGCCCCGCTTATTTTTACCTTACCCCGAACTACTTTTTTTAAATAATAATAAACTTATAAAAAACTAGGAAAATATTAAAAAATATTTATATTTTATTTAGTTTATATTTTATCCGGATTTTATAATAAACGCTATTTAAAATATAAATTATATAAGAACTTATTTATTTTAAATAGAAATATATATTAATAAAAGTTTAAACAAGCTATTATTAAATATTTTTTAAAATAAATAATAAAACTATTAATAGTTAAATTATTAAATAAATTTTTTTAAAACG
>MU384148.1:0-24051 GCA_022495065.1 Xylaria telfairii | reverse complement strand
TTAATAAAACTTTAAATTATTTTTTTAAATTTTATTTAATATTATAATTTAATTATAAAAATATAAAAGTTTAATAAATAATAATTAAAATATAATTTAACTAGTATTTATAATATTAAAAACTAATAAAATAAATATTTTAATTAAATATAACAAGTAAAATTTATAACTAAAATATTAATTAAATAAACTTAATAATTTTATTAAATATATAAAAAAACACCTGCTGTTAAAAAAGCTAGTTATATTAACGCAGTATTTTTATTAAATATATTATACAAGGTTTTATTACTACAAGGGAAAATTAATAAAAATTTTACTAAGTTAAAAAACTTAACAATAAATATTTAACTTAACCTTAACTTTACAGCCTACTAGATAAAAATTTTACTAAGTTAAAAAACTTAACAGTAAATATTTAACTTAACTTTAACTTTACAGCTTATTAAATATTAAATTAACTATTTAACCCTGTTATAAAACAGCTGTATTATTTTTATAATAGTTTTTAAAATAAAAAAAATTGGTTTATAGTTAAAATAAATAATATAACTAAAAAGCTAATAGATTTAAAAGCTGCTTATTATACCTTTTATATCTTGAACTGTTTTATTACAAGCCTTAAGCTTAATAGCGTAATAAGATACTAGTACTACATTGGTACTATAATAATATGATGGCTCGTTCAACATGTCCAGTGATCTTGATGGAATACTTGCTGTATAAAAGTACAGACTCCGGGCATCCCTTGCAAGAGCGAGCAGTCGCACCTCAAAGTCAGTGGCGGTCTGTCGTGGTAGAACTCTAGGATCCAGCTTCGTAGGTACTGGTTCCAGACACTCGTTGAGGTTATTCGAGCTTTCCTCCTGATGCTGATGCTGGAGGCCTTGTGCTAGCGCGATTAGCACAGCGGCGATGTACGGATCCTCTGCTTCGTTGTCAGGTTGAAGTTGGCGTTGCTGCTTTCGTCTGATTCTCCAGACTGGGCCATCGAGCTTTTTGGACATAGAGAGCCCGATTGATGTATTGCGCTCCGACCCCACGCACTCAAGGTCGAGATAGGCAAAACTAGCTGTATTAGACCGATACGAGAATACGCCACTTGTTGGTACTGTTGTAATAGTTTCTCGCCCGAAATTAAACGGCAGGTGACATTTATCAAGCTGGATGAGGTTGCAAGCCGTGAAGAATTGCATAATGATTGTAGTCTTGAAGTCCCGTATACTGGGGTTCCGTAGGTAGTTTGTTGTCGCACGAATTGTTGCTTCGCTTGGGAGCTGCAATGAGTTCTGGTGTCGGCGTTGGTGTCCGTGGTTCCTGAGTTTGCTATTGCTTTTGCGGACAAACCGGTAGCCCAATAGCCCAAGGTGTTGCGTAGTCCATTGCAGCGGGTGGACATACAGCCGATCCCGGCAATGCTTCCGTATCAGCCCATTGACTGACAGTGGGTGAGGAGGTGGACAACATGACGGCGCCGATGAGATCTTAGAGACCCGGCACCGTTTTGATGCAGAATATGATAAAGAATCTTCAGCTCTTCGTTTTCTAGACCGGGATTTGGTGTCTGGGGGTTGTGTGGTCATCTTGGCATCCTGTCTATGATTGAACGCAGCATTTATTGAACGTCGCGTGTTCAATTGTTCGCGCATCTTGAGCCACAGCTCCCAGACCACGCGATGAGCCAAAGGTCTAACCTTAGTGGGTACCAGGACAGTGTATATATTACGATTACTGTGGAAGATACAGTATGCTGGCTGATGCCAAGAACTGCACCTCATAGTTACATGGGGTGCATATCTGTTAGGACATTGGTTGACGTAGCCTCAAGATATTCGTTTTGAAGCGAACTTCTAGTTACCGTAGTTTCAAGTTGGTTTCCCAGACCCAAATTGTAGAGGTCAAGTTGGCGATACCACGCTGTTAAGACTATCTAGGCTGCACCCGAGTGGGTCCAGGGTTGTATTATCGCCAAGAATGTGGAGGCACAATATGCTCGGTGGGTTGTAGCCAATCTGAAAAATGATGGTAAGGAGGGGGTGGTGTGTGCGATCGCGGGGAGTGAAAGTTGCTAGCAAGATGAAGAGAGATACTTTAATGCTAGAGTTCCTTTGCCCGAGTCCCTTGAATCCAAATGAATAATCAAGCCTACGCAGTCAGGAATTTCGAGGACCTGAAGGTTGTATCTGAGCAGAATGGAAACATACAAGTGCTCTCACAACTCACCGACAAGGAATTAAGAAGTCCAGCTAGTCGGTGGACAATTCGTCATCTGATTGCCTATCGGCTTCTTCTCCGCCCCGAAACAGCCTTTCTAGCTATCCTCCAGCCCGAACACAAGGAATGCGCTATATGCGAGGAAGGTCCGTCTCAAACAATCGACCATGTCAACACTAGAGCTCTGGTGGAAGATACACCGCGGAATCTCTTAGCAAAGTCCGACCATGACCTCATACGATTGCCGGGTGGATTCTTCTGGATCGCCCTTGCGCGGGCGGCTCGCAATGAGCACGTCGACCAAATCAGAGAACATCCTCAACGAGAAAGGAATCAAGTACAGCGAGAGGCCTATGTTAGTTCCGCAACCGCCATCCCCGGGTCTTCGTCGCCCCTACTGTACTCTTCGTCCTTTGAGGTAGATATGAATGATATGGATGAGGATGAGCATGACGCGCGACGAGATAAACCCGAGGAGGTGACGGTTCATCTTGTCCATTGTTTTTTACAATATATCTTACACCTCTGTCTACTACAAAACTTCGCTGGGAAGGACACGGACATGGGCATAGACAGAGAAGTACGGCCACGGGTGGAGGGCAAGATGACGACTACTCGTATTGCAGGTGCCCCCGTTTCTGCTGAAGATGATGGCGGCCTTTGTGAGATGCGTCGTGATACAGATGGTTGGAAAATGCTCCACCCATATCTCGCGCTGCTCGAAGCCAAGAAAGCCTTCAAGCAGTATTTTGAAGGCAAGGCCGGACGTTATATGCCTATTGTTTCTAATCAGACTTTAGCACAATACCTGGGCGAGGCGGTGATCACTTGGAAAGAAAACCAGGAGTTGTTGCAACGTGGGTGAGTAAAGACAACCCGTACCACGACTCTTGGAAATGCTAACCTCGCATTCGCATAGCGTCTTTTTAATTGCTGCTACAAATACGTTTGTACGATTTTTGTATTTCAGGTTCGGCCGAGATTATTCAGATTACCTCGACGCGATAGATGGACAGATACAAATGCAAATCGTAAACAATGAGCTAAGAGACCCTTATGTCTATATGCAAAGTACACGCTGGTTCAGCTTGCAGTCAGGCGAGGGCAGAAAGAGTGCCCTTTGCCATATTCTAGCTCTATTAAAGTGGCATGAGGATTCTATGGGCAACAATAGTCAGGGCTCAACGTACGGATCTGAGGATAGCGGGAGTGATGGTGACTCTATGGATACTGATGAATAGGGAGATAATAGTGGCCAGCAATGGGTATTTTATCCAACTAAACTACGAGAGTGAGGTGGCACAGCCTATAGGCAGACAACAAGATGTTCATGTTACTTTGGTTACAGTCACGGCTGGGATCCACTTTAGGTGATCACGTGACTCTACATCACGTGACTGCAGGTCACCTGACGTGGCCCCACCGCACACACTGCCACAACCCACCTGTACAATATTTATCTGCGCGCCCCTCGCGTTCTAGTTAGCTTCTTTTCTTTCTTTTTCTTCATCTGTAGTTTTTTTACGCAAATACAGCACCTTTGGTGAAGCCTTGCCTTCATTCGCGTGCCAAGTGTCACTGTTATTTCCTGTGTGTTGTAACCCTGTAAGGCAACAAGGCTTTCCTAAGGTCCTCAATATTTCCGCAATAGAACATATTTTTGTTGAACCGTACATCGCGAGTTGTCACACAGCGCGGACAAAGGGTTTACGGCCAGGAGCCTACGTCTGCCCGCCTTCCGGTCAGACATACATCCTTGAGGAGCCGCAACTATGGGTCGACGATTATCACAAGACTTGCTAAACGTATAGAGGCTCCTATTACGGACTTGGATCGGAGGCAGCCAAAGGAGGAGTAATGGCCAGAAACCAATGGCACAGACCCCAGGGCTGTCTATAAATACAAGGCGAAGGGCGAGGTTACATCGAGGGATAGATTTAGAAGCCAAGGACTCTTTAAACCCAAAGAGAATTATTAGCTAAAAAAAACACAGTTCTGGGCCCTTATTATATAAGCTTTTGTCACACTACTATAGATATAAAGTTTCCCTCCTTGTGCGATAACAATAAAGCAATACTGAATATCTAGCTGTCATAAGTGACACACTTCTATCCCGCCCCCTAATTTGAGTTGCCGTCCTACTGTGGCATGGGCATTGGTTACCTCAATCATACCGCAGTTGTGGCAAGTGTTCTGCATGCCCTGCGTATTGCGGATGTGGGGATAGGGACAGGAAGAGTGCGACTGTATAAGTACTAGATATTTGTGTGACCGCGTAAATTTCACGCCGATATACTATGGTATATGGACAAGGCGTTTTGATGTGCGCCACTCGAACAGTTCTTGAATGGGGGTAACAATCTTCCTATTAACATGCAGCGGCAGGATTGCCCCAGTTATGGCTAACATAGTTAACTTGCATAGAGTGCCGGGAACCGAGGCGGAGTACCTACTACCAACACTTGAAAACAATCTTCGTTTGGGGAAGTATTGTGGGTGATAGGCGGGTACCGGGAGCGATAATAACCGAGTACTTAGATAGAGACAGGCGTAAATGCAGACGTTGAATCCAGGTGTTATGCCATATCTAACGGTCCCATCGCCTTCAACGCAGG
This sequence comes from Xylaria telfairii, assembly GCA_022495065.1. Lineage (NCBI taxonomy): Eukaryota > Fungi > Ascomycota > Sordariomycetes > Xylariales > Xylariaceae > Xylaria > Xylaria telfairii. Next base: position 19,222 of record MU384148.1, on the reverse strand, counting down.
AGCTAGCTATCTAGTCGGTTTTCTCTGATTTAAGACACGATACAGCCCTGATTCTCCGGGAGGGGGCTGCGTTGATTCATATTATACGCGGCCACGGTGGCCAAGTCTTATCATCAAGTACCCCCACGCCAAAGATATTAGCAACAGAAGGCAACTGGCAAGTTACTTCAACGGACGCATACTGGGGCTTCTCTACCCGCGTTCTGTAACGATGTGCTACGCAAAGGTTTCTTATGGCGTCTTTTGGCTTCGTCAACCAGGTATGATAGAAGACCAAAAGTCCTTAACCCTTTCGACTACCGCCTTAATTGTCTCCTTCGTCCAAATGATTAAACGATCGACGATATCAACAATCCTATAACCAGCGCGATAGCTTCCATATAATACCGCCAACACGGCACAGCTCTAAGCCAAGACCTTCATATACTTCCAGAATTTCTTCCAGTTGAAAGGTTCTTTTGGTTTACTAGTGTAGCCATGAACCGACCGAATGGGGTGTGTAGTTGGCAGTGTGTCGTAATACCTCCACGACCGGTGGGCTTCCCAGCCAGCCGCAGCAGAGAGCAGAGTCTATCTTTCAACTGGTCAACAGCTATGCGTGGAACGGTTTGGACACGATGGGGTCTCGGCATTTGGGTGCGCGTGCGCTGCGGTCGAGGGTCATTTTGGGTGAGTTCTATGTAGTCGTTTATTGAGGATTGAATTTCATGCAGGGATCCTCTCTGCGTAGCTTCGAGCATATGATATGTAACGTGGTTGGTAGCAAGGGCTTTAGGCCTAGATTCTACTAGCATGTCCCTTGCCCGACACTAAACATATTGACAAATCTTCTCGACTTGTTAAAGAGGATCAGATCCCATCCCTGTCGGCTAATTATATGGTTACAGTAACGCTACATGTATAATATGTTTATCTCTCGCGTTTACATACGAATTCTTCCTTAGCTTTTGTGATCTAGCCCGCAAGACCTGGAGCATGCCATTGTCGGGATGGGCCGGACTTGGTGCGATCGGAAAATAATGACGCCTCGCCTCCACCTGGGCTGCGAACTTGGTTTCAAGGTCAGCGCCGCCAAAGGAGGTCATCTATGTCTGGAGGATAACTCGTTATCACAATACGTTAGCTAGCTCTCGCTACAATCAATTGATTCCCACACCAAGATCACGGCATAGCACTCACGATAAGTTTCTCAACGTTCTCATCTATAGCATGAGATGATAAAGCAACACTGGGGGGTCGTGGGAGCCGTCATCGAGTATCGTATCGCTCCCGGCGAGCTCATCCTTAGGTGGTAGCCATTTGATGCAGCCAGCAAGCGACTATCTCCAGCGAGGCATGATTGCTCAAGATGCCTGTTATGTAAACAGAGTCACGTAGTGCTTTACTGTAAGCTCACTTGTAATTGCAGAACAAGCATGCATATACACATACGGACAGAGGAAGGGGAAGCACTGTCAGCCCAGTGCGCCTAAAACGACCACTCATGAGGCCATCGCCAAATGACTGGTGGTCAATCCCGCACCGCCACAATTGTTCCTAGAACAGATGCTGTCCCCTTCAACGGCGCCTGCGCAGGAATGAAACTGGACTCTGCTAGGTACTAGTGTCTACTTTGCGTGTTAGTTTCGTAAACCACTTATAATCAAAGTCGACGCCCTGCGCCATAGAAACACTAAAAACAAGCGAGCTTCGACAGTAGAAGGCAAACAATAATATTCGTCAAGGATTATTTTCACTATTTCTAGAATTTCTTATTAACCCTTGCTCATAATCTCAACCTTACACAGCTAGCAGAAGAAGTGGTTCATAGGGTTGGGTTCAAAGGCTTAGAAGAATGTTCAATTGGCAATTATCTTCTAAGGAGTCCAGGGGTCCTTGAAAGTGTAGTCCCCTATCCTTCTAGATATAAGATTTCTAGGCTCTCTTCGGAACAGCTTCGATTCTAGCTGCCCTTGCCCTCATGTACCCCTTACTTCGCGTATCCTAACTCTCTAGACCTCGTATAGGCGTCTTATATGGTCCTGAACTATTCGGAAGAAATCAGGAATGACCCAGGTTCAAATTCGTGAGTCAGCCACTTGGGTACGTGTAACGATACTAAAGAAGAGGAAGTAAATATATGCTCATGATCCATATGTTCCAAAGTCTGAAGGTTTGCTTGTCTTCCTCTACCCCTCGGAACATGAGAGTTCTCCAGGCAACCAGCAAAGCCCAAGGCATAGTAATAGCATAACCGAGCCAACTTGATTGCCAAAATACTGGGCAAACTGGAGCCCAGATAGCCATAAATATCGCGGTAATCCATCGAGCTGGACCATCACCTATTTCCACTGGTAAAGAGCGACGGCCTCGTTGGATATCACCCATTTGGTCCTCCATATCTTGCGTCTGAACTGTAGTCATTATAATGAGCGCCACTATTGACACCCATCCTAAAAGTCTTAGATTTTTTGGTTCGATAATTTCTCCTGGGTTGATATTAAGCGGAACATTTAACGCAACCTCTAATGCACCTACACCAAAGCAGGTATATCCAAGGGCATTGATCAAGTTTCGAACCACCGGGTTGACGTCTGAACCTCCAAAATTATTATACCAGGATCCTAGGTGAAGGTCAGAAAATACGGTTGAAGTTGACTCATTTCATGAAATATTACCAAGAAGCATTAAGCAGAGGCTCCATGGTAGGACCCCTATCGACCAGCTCAGAAGGCCAGCACTCATGTAAAAAAACCACATCCCAAAGAAAGCTTGGTTCGAAGTCCACTTGCCTGAAGGCATTGTCCTCCATGGTTTCTGTATGATGGATATTAGAGAAAAATGCCTATCTTGTGTAGAGTAAATATCATTTAAGAAGCAGGGGTAATATGGGAGCAAATTGATAATGAATGGTCGCCCGTTCTGCTGCACTCTGATGCCAAGATGATACCAAAACGCTTGGGAATACATACGTTGAGCTTGTCTTCTTGAATCGCTTCAGGTTGTCTCTGGTTGTTGATCTCAAAAGGGAGGAGATTCGCATATACCCAGCCAAACACTAATGGCACACGATATGCAATGTCCAGAGTGCTTATTGGTGTTGTCTTGGTCTGCGACAGAGCTGTCAAGAGTCCAAATAAGCTCTGAGGAAAGATGATTGTTTTGAGGTCACTGAAAGTGAAAAGCCAGATGCAATACGCATGGTAAGTTAGCCCAGCGAATAAATTGGCCCAGTGTTTGATGTCCATCGCTGGCCAGGTCATAATAACTGAAGAAACGGCGAGAGGCATGTTTTCAGGCAAACGGAAATTGTGCTATGGTCTCAATGCACCGGCCTACTTGTCAACTAATAAGAGATGTTGTGATAAGGGCTTATGTAATAAGGGCTTGGAACAGTGTTCTATTCAACTAATAATTCTCTTTGGATCGAAAGGGTCCATGCCTTCTAAATCCATCTTTTGATGCAATTTTGCTATATGCTTTATATTTATTGATAGCTCGGAGGTTGGTGCTTCATGTCTCTAGCTATTACTTTTTTTGGTTGTCTTAGATCCAGTTTGTAATACGTGGTTCCTATAACTTTTATGAGTTCTGTGATAATTGCTGATCAATGGTTGCGGCTCTAGGCACGTATTCTGTATCCGAGGGTTTAGGACACCCGATATTCTGTAAATAGTCATATGCAAGGCGGCAAACTACCGATACAAGGTTCGGGTGAAATCAAATCGGTTCGGAAGACATAATCTGATTTTTTCCGAAATCTAAGACAGTATGCTTCTACGAAAATGCAGTTAGATATTTTAGGAAATCGGCGATTCACCCGCCTATATCCTGATCCAGACCGTCCTTGTTACACAACAGGTCGGTTCTCGGGGACCGGTTGTCGTGGAAATTACTTACCTAGGTAATAAACGAACGGTTTGTTACATGCAGCGCGCGCCTATTAATTAGGTACTTACCTACTACACTCTGCATCCGTAGCAGGCTCTGTCTCACTCCAAACATTTCTTATATCTCACGCGGATCATTCTTTATCATCGGTAGATGCTGCCAAAAGTGATGAATTGCCCATCAGGAAGGCCGCCCGTCTCTTGATTTGTGACCACATATTTTGATTTTCGTCCCTTCAACAATAGTAATCGAAGTCACAGAAAGCACCAGAGGATAACGAGTAAGCAGCAACATGACCACAGCACAACGACCCAACTATGGTCGAAGACTCATGCCGGTGGTGCTGGACGAGTCTGCAAAGTCGGACCCAGGCAGGCTCTATGCCGCGATCCCCAAGTCCAGAGATGTCGCCGATGGATTCCGCGATGTAACTACTGCTGAGATGTCACGATGTGTCAATTTCATGGCGCATTGGATTGAGCAGAGATTTCCTCTCAGAAGCGGTTTCGAAACAATCAGCTTCATCGGTATCCCAGACCTTAGAGGGGCTGTTGTATTTCTAGCTGCAGTGAAGTGCGGATACAAGGTAGTGTTTTGGAGTTTTGCCACAGCTCTTATGCTAAAATAGTTGTAGCTACTGTTGCCCTCTCCTCGCAACCCCCCCGCTACCAATGTTTCGTTGATGGATCAAACCACTTGTACCACACTACTATACGCTGTTGAGGTGGAACCAATGGTTAAGCCGTTTCAAGAGATGAGACCAAACTTGCGGATGGAAGCGATACCCTCGTTTGATGAGATGATCAACAGTTCGCCTGCTGAGTTCCCCTATCTGAAATCTTTTGATGAAGCTTGCAATGATCCAGTCGTAGTCTTGCAATCCTCCGGGTCGACAGGTAAGTTAGCTAACGTGGATCAAGGCATCTATGTTCCGACCCGAACGCTGACTTCCAGATCTTAGGCCATCCTAAGCCCATTACTATGACGCATGGGTCTTTCTCAGTGTTGGACAACGAACATAATATCCCAGACGTCCCTGGACGCAAGAAAAGGGATTGGTCAATGTGGAACTTCGATGGCGAAGCCCGCGTGTACACCGTCTTCCCTTTTTTCCATGTAAGCTCTCCATTTCTTTTAGCAGTAGATTACTAGCTAACAAGACTGCTTATATTAGCTTGCAGGGTTTTTATGCTATACCTGTAGGTCCAGATGCCTGTTGCCCCTGTTATGCCGCTCAGTATGTCGAACAAAACGGTCTACTTACTAAATCTTAGTACAAACAATCTTCATGAATGCGTCGCCTGTACTGGGTCCTCCCCACATGATTCCAGATGGAGCACTACTCAGGAGTGTTATGACTCACCAGAAGTTGCGCTCGATCTTCTTGCCCCCTGCTGTGATTGAGCAGTTGTTGCATGAACCCAATGGCATCGACTTTTTCAAAGATCTCGACTTCCTTGTCTACAGCGGTGCGCCTTTAAACCCGGAGATTGGAAACCCACTCTCAAAAGTCGTCGAGATCATCTCGCTCTTCGGCTCGACTGAAGTTTACCCTCAGCCCAAACTTGCCCCAATTGCGACTGAAGACTGGATGTATCATGAATTCAACCCACACGTAAAGCATGAAATGCGACCATTCGATAGCGAGACTTTCGAGCTTGTCATTCTGGTCGACGAAAGCACCAAAAAGACTGCAGCCGTGTATCATAACCTGCCCGGTGTTACAGAATACGAGACCAAGGATCTTTTCGTTCGTCATCCGCAGAAGCCCGGACTGTTCAAGTACTTTGGGCGAAAAGATGACATCATAGTTCTTGCCAACGGTGAGAAGTTTAATCCGATCCCATTGGAGCTGAATGTGCAAAATGACCCCTCTCTGAAAGGTGTTTTGCTAGTCGGCCATCAGAGAACGCGGGCCGCGCTGCTGATTGAACCAAAAGAACCGTTTGACATAGATCATCGGCGAGCCCTGATGGAGCGGCTCTGGCCGCTTGTCGACAAGTCGAACTTACTCATACCCGGGCAGGGGCGAATACAAAAGAAGATGTTATGCTGTGCCATTCCCGAGAAACCTTTCGTGAGAACTGGCAAAGGCACCATCGTACGTAAGCTGACCGAGGAAGCTTACAAGGACGAGATCAACTATCTCTATTCCGAGAATGCTGATGACAAGATCAAAGTCACACTGAAATCCGTCACGAAGAAAATGTATGAACGTGATGCTGTCATCAACTTTCTTCGCGAAATTATTGCGATGTCATTTCCAAAAGTAACCGACCTCGAAGTCGACGAGGACTTTACCGCGTATGGACTAGACTCAGAACAGACCGTTGCAATTGCATCAAGCTTGAAGCGCAATCTTCGAGATGTTACATCCATGCCTGTTGATTGGATCTCACCAACAACTATATTTCGCTATTCTACGATTAATGAACTTTGCAACTTGATCAGTACCTTTTTGAATGACGGTGTCGCCCCAGATGAGTTTCTCGACCACTATCGCACCCGGACAATCGAAGAGGCCGTAGCAAAGTATTCGAACGGATACCCCGACAAGACGGATACTGCAGCTTCCGCAACACATATCTCGGAGACGCCAGAAAACATCACTGTTGCATTAGTTGGATCGACAGGCTACTTGGGCCTTCATCTTACTGCAACACTCCTGCGGGACGCCAGGATTGGACAAATTATCTGTCTTAACAGAGCTAGCGATGCTCGCGAAAGACAAGAAGCAGCTCTGTTAAAGCTTGGCAATACATCACAATCGTCCCTGAAGAAAATAAATTACCTCACTGTTGATTTCAATCAACGGTCCATGGGCCTCAGCTCAGACATATGGCGTAAGCTTGGCACTGATACTGATGTTGTTATATTCAACGCCTGGCAATCTAACTTCGCTCTCCCGTTGCGTGCTTTTTATCCGTTTCTCTCAGCTACTCGTGAATTAGCTATTCTGGCCGCTTCTAGTCCTCGGAAAATGCGAATTGTCTTTGTTAGCACACTAGCTGCAGTCAGCAAACCAGCGCAAGAGACAATTGCACCAGAGTCGCTTGTCGAGACGCCCTTGGCTGCACTGAACCAGGGCTATGCGGAATCCAAGCTCGTTGCCGAGAGGATACTTGCCATTGCAAGTAAGCAGAGTGGGATTTCAGTCACGATAGCGCGTGTTGGCCAAATCGGTGGTCCTGCAAACGAAAACACAGGTGACTGGGCCGAGCAAGCCTGGCTATCCTCCATTGTGCGAACCTCGAAGGCACTTAAGTCTCTTCCAAGTCATGTCACATCTATTAACTGGATTCCTGTCGATACTCTTGCCACAATTCTGCACAAATTTGCTATGCATTTAGAGCCCCGGGCTCTTCAGTTCTACAACGTATGCCATCCGCAGCCTAAGCCCTGGGACCTCCTCATCCAGGTCCTGAGGAAACAACTAGATATTCAAAATGTAGTTCCTTTACGAGATTGGGTAAAGCTCCTTAAAAGCATCAGTGATCAAAGTACTTTGGACATGGACCAAATGCCTGCTCTGAAGCTTCTGAATTACTTCGATTCACTGGGCAATGGAATTGAAGATGCACGATATGAGACAGACCAGACTTTCAAACAGGCCAATATTACTGTCACGAATCTTGACGAGGCTTTGCTCGCGCGTTGGTTAAGTGGGTGGTCTTTCTAGCGAATTATACTCATGGACTATGAAACCTGTCCTCAGATGTTTTCATTTTGACTACGCCTCATGTATTTGCAGCAGCCACTCCTTTGACGTTATTCATCACGATTTATTACGGTTTATCGTCACATATTTGGTCCTGGCGTTAAAAAATCTGTTTTTCTTTTCTGTATATGTAGGTAATACATAGCTACCAAGTACGATTAAACCTATCGAATAAAGAAGCGTTTAAAAATAACTACATACGTAGCATCCAAGTACTATTTAAAATTGATTGCCCTCCAGCACTTAGCTAAACAGATAAGCTGGTATTGTATCTCTAACATCATAACAGGCGTTATGCATAGGTATTCAATTATGAAAATATATTAATGCCGATATACTCCAGCCCATCCAATTATCCTTGAATCTGTTAATAACCTACTCGCCACAGATGGCTGCTGTTTCTCGCTGCTACTCGCTTGGGCGAACTCCTATTACTCTCGAGACATGCTTTCCTGCTCGTGAAACGAACGCCAACAACACTTCAGCGGAGGTGCCTGCTGTGCTTAGTATTCGAGAAGCCAACCGCTGTCTATCTTCTGCTAGTCGGCTAGGTTTTTAAGATCCTTCTATATCCCCTCCATTTCAGTGCGAACAGGACACCAGGCGGTCCATTATCGCTTATCACAAGGCGTAACGACAAAGGGACTTTTGTATATGTACCTAGGATAGCCTCATATAGCTTTGAGAGCCCTGTGTAACAACAAGAGTCTATACCCTACCGCATACTTGGTTCGTGACACCGCTTATAAGCAAGGCCAACACCGCGATACCAAATGTGATTCCATTATGCGCGATTATTTACATGATACGTGTAAGCAATATTGATGTCGGCTGTACGCCACCATGGACTCTTATACGGCTACCGGAGTACGTGAATAGCAGCTCTGTCAGGATCTCTGTGGTAGGGGGTATGTAATGACTTCTATTGTTGCGCAGGGATTCTAATCTGGTGAGGCTACGCAATATCTGTCTATATACACACATGCCCTTTGTTCTCGGTCAAGAATCGTGACATAGAGGATTGTGGCAATGACGAAAAAGGTTTAAACCACAAACACAAAAATGCGACCGTTTCACTCGATAGGGATACTTCGTCTTCCACCAACATGCATTATATACTAGACGAGAATTTGGCGCTTTCTAAAAAACCCTTGCCTATGTAGGCATTTAAGGGGTCAACTAGCCTCGGGTTTGATATAAACACTAAAGGTAAATAGAGTAGCGAAACAATATATATATTGTAGTGTAAAATTGAACTTAGGTGCAGGGGGTCGCATGACAATGCTGGAGGACGTACATAATGTGACTCTGACTCCAGGATCTACACTTTCCATTAGACCACGCCATCAACTTCCCCATTTTGAAGTCCTAGCTCAATAAAGCCCTCTTACCCATGTTTCATTTTCTTTTCTAATCACACCAATTATATCCTATTCTCATTGATTTTAATTCTTTGTTTGTTTTATATTTGTCAGGTCAATTCCGGCATATAGTCACTTCGATTCACCATTACCGATATCTTGCAGTCACCAAATATGTTAATAGCGAAAAGAACGGGACCCAGTATACTTCTACCAAGATCACGTCGCAGTGGCATATATACCTTAGCCTGAGCATCCCGCTGCGATGAGCCCAAATGAAGTGTCGGTGATACCAGCACCAGATGGCGCTGTTTCAAATCTCATCGATCCATACTCTCAACAATACGCCTTGATCGCCGTGACTGCCATCACTCTTTTTTATTTCCCTCTGTGCAATTTCCGCAAGAACATACACAAGAGCTGTCGTTGTGAGGCAGTTTGATCTCACAGACTGTAAGTGTTACTACCTAGCATCTCGCATAATCTGACGATGTTTCATGGAATAACCGATCGTGCCAGATATTTTGTTGCTAGGTGGCGTCAGTGCAATACCATTCATTCTTATTTCATCTAAGAAGTTCGAAGCTGTACTAATATCCAAGATAGGGTCTTCTAGTAGCGTTTGCCACCGGTCAGATTATAGCAGGGCGACATTGCCAAGGCCAGCATCTATGGGACGTGTCAGCTGCCGACTTCACTGCCCTTCTCTTGGTAGGCATCTCTTGAAACTTGTATGTAGTGTCCATACAGTAACCGACATTAATCAGGTGACTCACAGGACCTGAATATCATTGAAACTTTATATGGCCCAACAATGTTCGGTACGAAATATGTCGTTTTGTGCCAAATCGAGACGATTTTCTTGAGCCACCAGCGGAAGACTTTCGCTTTTAATCTCATTCGAATCCTCATTTGGGCTAGCTTTCTATTTTACAGTGCTATCTTCCTATCCTTCATACTAACATACATACCACAAAAGAAAATTTCACATCCAAACATTGACGGTACTTGTATTAACACTAATGCAACCATTGTCGCCACAAGCGCTATCAATGTCGTATCCGAGTTTACGATTTTGGTGGTGCCCGTACTCATCATCTGGGGACTACATCTTCCTAAGAAAACTAAACTACCTAAGGCATCGCTGCCGTGTTTAGCATCGGGATTCTGTATGGCTCCTTTTTTCTATTATTTCAGAGGGGACAAGTCTTGCGAGCATTAACCTGACAAAGATCAATAGGGCAAACATCACTAGTATCATTCGGCTCTACTGCAGCATTAACTTGGCTCGCACCGTTGATATAATAAGCTGGGCCATTATACCCGTAGCCGCACGGGTGTCAGTTTTCTTCTATATATTCATACGAAACCTAGGCAATGCAGCCTCCTGTCAGCATACCAACTGGATGCTAATCATTCCTAGACTTGGGGAGTTTACGTCAGTCATTTTGGTGGCCTGCTGTCCGCATTTCCCACGATTAGCAAGACATATACGTGGTATCACGAACCCAGTATACGGTAGGTACATACTCTTGTTGTTGCACGAGGGTCTCAAGGCTACGTGCAACACTTGACAGTTCTTTCCTTCCTTCCTCATCTTTAATGTACGGACTTACCACCACTGCCCTTAATAAACTGTACTATAAGTACTAGGTTGCGTAGCAGAAAATATATCATTTTTACTATCACTACGCAAGCGATTATGTCCCGCATAAGAGCTTAGATAAATTGCTAAATAATAAATATCAAGCTTATATGAAACATACTAAAGCTCTTTTATATTAACAGCAAATGATAAAATAAAGGAAAGTTTTTTATATTTTTATCTCTATATAATATTAGCTGTTAAAGGAGTAGAGCTCATAGCGTAATTAGTTGTCACGACCATGGGCGTCAACGGTCGGACCGTCTACTCGGACATGGCTATAAGTAACGTATTATTATGCAAACGTAGATAGCTTGCCCTTGCGCTAGCTTCGCCGCCTGGTGGAGTCTATGTCTAGCGCCCTCGGCCTCGCCGTCGAAACTTCTGCCTGACCTAAGAGGGTCGCAGGTGGGCCGCCATTGGGATCAAAGGGATTATATAATACATAGGAGGCTACTGTATATAAGAGTTAAGGCCTTCCCAATTCTGGGAAAGAGACACAGGAATCAATAATATTGAACTGTTACCCCTACCTAATACCCAGTGGCGACCTATCGGTGAACCGACTTCACTCTAGATACTAACCCCATGACACACACCCCTCAAGCATCCAAGAAGAGAGCACCGAGCTAGATGCCAGAAATATCGTAAGAACCGCAATCGGGCAATAGTAAATTATTTCTAGACTTTAGCATGTTGATGGATTTCTGGGATAGGTTTAAAAATCGCGTCCAAAGACCCCAGATAGGTCGATAGCAGCGCAGCACCAAACCCAAGATCCTTCTGATAAGGTCATAGTCTAGATTCAATATCCAGGCTCGGAACCATCCTAAGCAATCGGCCTTAGCTGCTAGACAGGTGAAACTTAACGTCTCATCCTAGAATCTATCAAATTCGAGAAACTGATTACCAAGACGTTCAACTATCCTCGATCAGCACCCTACTCATTCCAAAAGAAGTCAACGGATCCACAGCCTGTGACTGTGCAGAAGTTAACTTTTTTGCAGAGTGGCCATGGAGAGCGGTATCGCTTTTTCGCTTGAGATCTTGCTTATATTCCTTCAAGACTGAGGCAACAGTCTTTTTAAGTTTCGGGAGGAGTGTCTTCTCGCCGTAGTCGAGGAGTACGTTGTGGATGAGCCTACATACTTCGTCTCTTGTGTAGTGGAACCTAGATTTGGGATAGAGGTCGTCGTAGGAAAATACTAACTCGGTGTCATCACCACTATCAACAGGCCGGGCCCGATGAACCCGGGCGATAACCTTTTCAGCATTGATGGCGACAGAGAATACTCGGACGTCTTTGAAGAAGGTTGCGTTATCCCCTGCCCTGTTCATCCATGCGTAGATATTGAAAAGAGCTTGGTTGGCAGTGTGCATGTTTGCTAGTACCGCACGTTCGATGTTATCGAACCCTTTTTTGGCCTCTATAAAAACGAACGGGAAGCATCGCTGCGTATATTTATCAGGGTTGATACAAGATTTGAGTTCGATCGGGATAGCTGCAGACTTGGAGATTGAGTCCGCCCCAACCAGCGCGCTATATCTAAAGAATATAGCAAGATCTGGTTTCGGACCGGTGATGATGTCGCCCGGACCATTGGTTGAGGGCAATGGATGGGTGCCCTGAAGCGACCATTGTCCTTCACAATTGAAGTCGAACTTTTCTTTCAAGTGGGTGCGATCAATTAAGGACATCATTACAGTACGTTGGAAGACCGCCTCGTTAGCGGGGTGTCTGCAATAGTCGAGGTCGCGACTGAAATCCTGATTGGTAACAACAGCCAAACGCGCAGTTGCCTTCCATTCATTTATTTCATTGCATAATTTCTCGATCGTATCGTAACAGTTTTCACTAGCCGAGGCGTTCTCGGCTCTGGTTAAGAAATCCTTCACGCTGCTTTGCAACTTCTTAGTTGCTTCGAATGGAATTTCGACTGGGTTTTCCACGAGGTATTCTTTGAAAGTGGGTGTCCAATCGTCCATCTGTGGCCCGTCGACCTCGACTCGGCGAGTCCGCAAACTCTCTTCGCTTACTTTCTTAGCTTTACCTTGCTGCTTAATTGCGATAACTGTTGATGGATTCTCTGAAGTGGCGAGAGACGTCTGTGACTGTATACTGCACGACGCCATGCTGTTACGGTCTAGTTCGCTCTGACTCATGTCGAAGATTCCATCGCCTCTCGCGGCGGCCTGTCTCACTTCGTCCAGCCAGAGACCGAGCCTCTTCAAGCATGTTAGTAACCGTCACAATATGGCCGGCGTTGCCAAAAAGACGTACCGAGTATAGCTGAGCTTTTGGATTGGCTTTCCGATGGATCGACGGCAGGAGAGTGGGTGCCTCGCCACTTCTGCTTGCTCTAGACTCGGACACCAACCGATTATTGGTTGGTAGATCCGAAGCTTTTTTCAACTCACGGTCACGAATCCGCTTACTCCGACGGAGTTCAGATGGTGGCGGCGGCTGGCTGACCTACTGAATGTCAGCCTTCGGTCTTTGACGACTAAACTTGTCCGGTTACCTGCGGAGGCTGTAAATTGCTGCTGTTAGTCGTCATCTTGTGTCGGCGCCCTCGAGGTAAAGCTCTTGTTTTCTTTTTTGGAGGCATTAAAATCGACAGGAATTGACAAAGTCTCTTGCTGTTGAGTTAAGTACCGCAGCTGTTTTACTCATATCTATCACTAATTAGGGCTAGAATCGAGCGATAGAAAAGGGTTATATATATACATACAAATCCAGTGCATCTCTAAAAGATCTCTTTCCGCAGCAGAATAATTGAAAAATAGAAATGCTCGGTAACTGATAAAAATGATTATAGGGTAAAGAAGATGTAGACTAAAGGAAGGTGCGGGGATATAATAATTAGCGGAGCTAGTTTTGTGTGTACGCGCCGCACTTGTTGTATAGCAACGCAAAGCGTTAAGCGTTGCTAGGTGTTTGCTCTGTACTTGTTAGAATAAGGGAGTGAGGTACACACTCCCATCTCCTGTATACTCCCCCGGCCCTTTGGACCCCTTCTATCCCTCTCTTTCATCCCTGAATATACAACGACGTGTCTCCACTATATTTGACAGTACTCACCTATAGGGGTAAAAGACAGAGACCCGCCTGGTGTTGGCGCTAGGCCTGGATAGGCGCAATGCACTGCTGAAATTCTAGGTAGTATAGTAGAAACGAGTGCTAATGGTAGAGGAATGTCTTTCTGCCTGTACGTAAACGTCTTCGCCTATCTCTGAAGGCATAGGAAAGTAGGGGCGAGCGTACCAGGGCTTGTGTAAGGCTTAGAATAATATTTATTTAAAAGTAATAATCTTTTAATGCAGTTAAAGGGGCTATGTTAATTTTTGGCTCCCTTTTTTAAAACGGACAAATCGTAATCTTTATTTACATAATATCGGGTGTCCCAATATCGGGTGTCCCAAACCCTCGGGTACAGAATACGTACCAATACGTGTAACACCACCCGCCTCCGTGCCGCGAGAACTATTTGCAGTCTTCCGCCTGCTGCTAGATACCGAGCAACATTTCAAATGTGGTTCTCAATACTACTTGTGCGGCGACGTCAGTGGCTGGCTCGTAAAATCGTCGCTCGTAAGCCGCTTGAGCGATATTATCCTGCTCACTTTCTTGGTCGAGGCTTTCTGTGTATCAGTCACATGACCACAGGTCACCTGACCACTGGGAAGGTGGGGCTGGTTGGACCACCTTCTACAATTACTGCCGCCAACCCTCCAACACTTATCCATGATAGCATGATTCACCAGATTTGGGCACCTCACATAGCATTTTCGGCCAGGCTTCTGAGATTCATTCCAGAGCTTACTACTAGGTAGTAATTCACTTGCCCTTGCTCGGGATCATCATTTCTCTCTGTGTTAGGCCACTATATTCTGTGCCATCGCATACCTCAGCGGGTTTGTCATAATAGTATTGCTCTTTTGATTTAGGCATACGAGCCTTCGGCATCTTTTAGACGGGTTATGTTCGAAGTCCTTCTTGGCGAGCAACTGGTGGCGTACGGGGGTCTCTAAGTGTTGCAGTTGGTCCGGGGCCTTCACGAGGCTCGCGGGACGCCAAGTTGAGGGTTGGAGGAATAAAGCGGATATCTAGACAATGCGATCGCGAAGTGCGTCGTTCGTCGACTTTAGTCAACTTAGTACTTGTACTAAATGAGGTTAGGAAGTAGCCCTTTACCTGCATTATACGTGTCGCCCTCAACCTCGTCATTCCTCCTCTTTCGCAACGGTACAGGCTTCTCTCCGGCCCTAACCGTGTTCGGAGGAGTAGGGCGCCTAACATCAAGATGTCAGAATACTCGTGCTGCGCAAGTTTATGATGCTTAGTTGGTGGTTCGTCCCGGCTGTCAGGGTTATTGTTTTTATTTTCGTTAAAGGAATGAATGCATCGAATAAACCTGTCATTCGACGAAGATGATGAAGACAGTTAGAAACGCAAGGAAAGTTCCATCGTTTATATTAGACAACATGAAATAGATGGGCTTGTTAGAAGTGGTATGGGATGGGCCAAGTGGTCGCCAGGTATTGATGGTCAGTGTGGTAGAGGTATTATTTACGCCATGGCCGTGGACACTTTATTGACTGACTATTATCAAGTACAACAATGGATGAGCCAATATGTATGCCGTGGGTTCCGAATTCATTGTTTTAAAGAAATGCCTCTTCGACTCTCAAATACAAGCGCACTTCTGTAGGCGTTGCGACACATATAGAGAAAGGTATGTACTCCATCTAATATGATATTACAGAAATTTGGCCTTTCCTACAGGATCGCGGATCAACTGCGTACGTATTTGTTCGGCCAGTTCCTTCATCTCGTACTTGGACATGTCGTAGTGATTGGTATCGTAGACTGTCTCATCCATGGAGATAAATAACGGTGCGAGAATTGACGACTTCCAAGTCCGAGAGGACGACCCTAAAGGACCTTGGACCATAACTATCACGAGAAATAGAATGGTTAGACCCACGAGTGCGGTCGGATATGCGAGCCATGCCCACCGGACCTTGATGCAAGTCTCATTGACAAGCACTTGACCGCGAGCATAATCGTCACGACCTCCCCGCCCATTGTTGCGCATAGTAGCCGTCATCACGTCCGCCAGCTTCTGCATGTAGTCGCTAATATGGCCCAGGTCTATAGTTCCATTCTTCCACATGTTCTTCGCCGCGATGGGCCCAACAGTGACACCTCCGGTGAGTTGCATATCCAGACCATCCAGTTCACTCATGAGCGTTGTGAGAATCGCGTATCTCGAACCTTGGCCGAAGCTCCAGACGCAGTCTTCCGGGTACCACGCCGTCGCGTTAGCAACTCCATTACCAATTATGTCACTCGGAGCTGCATCAACATTCGCTTGAGCCACCTTCGTTAAGCCAGTGCCGTCCTTGTCGCTGGGCACACAGTCTACCTCAGAGCCATTCCGAAGTGTGTGGCTTGTGACCAAGCGGAAAATAGCTCGTTCGTGGTTATCTTGGTCACTTTCCCCAATATTCAAGTTCTGGCCCATTGGAGTTGAAGACAGGACCACCTCGTCAAGGTTGTTCTTTGATATTGAACTACTATATGTCCGGACACAGGGCATGAGACTACAGTGAAACGCGGATGGCGCTGCGTCGATTGCATTATAACCGGGCCGGCTCGCAATTCGGAGGTCTAGTAGATGCGAGCCGATAGGGATTTTAGCTCTGGTTTGGAAAACATACTGGTACTGGAGATAAATAGAGGGGAACCCGTACTTGTCCTCGGATTCGCCGGGTAGACTGATGTTTTGGATGCCGTCAGGGCCGGTAATATCCCTAAGCTCACTTGTTATATCCTCGCAAGATCGACAAACACCGATTGACGCAAAATCACCAAATGTGCAGTTGCCCGATTTGCAATCCGTTGCTATCAACGACTGTATGTGCTCAGGTGGGTTGACCATCCCCGTGTTGATAGCAACAGCCATTGGAGCATCAATGTCTGTCTCTCCGGCTCCGATGTGGCCTCCTTGTGCGTAGTAGTTGTTCGTTCTAGCTACTAGCGAGTGCTCGTTAAAGCTTGCCCGTGAACAGTCAACATAGAGGACGATCTGTTGTGCAAAGGGGTCAATTGCTATGGTAAGGACGGTTAGAAGAGCGGCAAATTTGGCAAAATAACCTGAGGTATGGCTATTTCTAGCTTAGTATGCCATGTTTTAATCATTCTGGTAATGGAGGATACACATACTCTGCATTCCAGCGAAAAAGAAATTTCACCAAACTCCACGGGTAAAGCCACAAACGGCTCGGACGCATGATCGGCTCCCCATACACGGTGAAAAGCAACAAGAATGAGCCCCAGGGTCCGCGACTTGCAGCATCGAATTCATCTAGGTCGAGAAGATTCCTCTCTTGCCGCTCGAACCATATCCATTTCAATTGACTAATTCCTATTTCCGACGAAGGGAGTCAGTCAACCGACTAGCTGGCCTATGATGCGGGATGCAAACCTTCAGAGAGGGGCACCGTCAGCCCTGCCTTCAGGAGTACTCCAAACACGGCTATGAGGGCGTTGATGCTGATGCTGAGTGGCCATCTCGGTAGCGGCTTGTCTTCGTGCAACCGGAGGGTGATGATTATGGCGATGAGAGAAATGGCTGCGAGACAACAACCGACGCTCTCGGCCACCCAACCGTAGTACCACGCTCTGCGCGCTCTCATAAACGTACCCTTCCGGGATCTAAGGCCCTTAGGAGAGGATGCGAAACTCTCGGACTTGTAACCGAGTGCCGGCGGAGGGGTTTGCCCTGACACGGGCTCATAAGCAGCTCTCCTAACTTGCCACGGCTGGCCGTGTCGGGGGTTCATATCAGGCGCTTGACCCATATTGCTATGAGTATCTGCCGCATATGGACCACTATCGAATCCATGATAAGATCCGAGATCTTGTTCGACGAGCGAGTCAATCGACCACATGCTGTGTCTTCGGCTATTCATCTCCTTCGATATGACGGTGCCCTGAACTCGATTGTAGATAGGGCAGCAAGATCTTCGCAACCATAATAGCGATCGAGACCAATAGTATGCAAATATCTCAAGAGAAGCCCTTTGGTATGCCCGCGGTTAATAACTTATCTACTTTACAGATCGCGTCCATCGGGTCGCTCCTGTATGCAGGCTGTTGGGCTGAAGATGGCGGCCTTGGAAATGGTCTAAAAATACCTTGCCTGGCATTGCACCCCACTTAGGTACAGGATTTCATTGAGAGGTATGCCCCGTAATTAGACGAATAGCCATACAGCGCCTACTATAAGGTCTTACTGGGGTCAGGGTTATACCTAGCAATATTGTCTAGGTGGTAGAGACTGTAAAAGTCTTGGACGAATATACAAATCTGATTGGGGACATTCTATTTATCATTTTCGTTTACAGTATGCGGCCTCAAACACACTGGGACCAGACACTCGAGCACATCGCGCAGGGCAGCGGCGGAAATGGAGCCGTCAACTTAAGAACCCCTGATAGCCGCAACGTCACTCACAGAGAAGCTACTAACATTATTAAAAGCGCGCTCGTGGCCCAACTTATTATCTCTATGACCAAATCTACAGGGACGATATGCACACATCAAAACCATATCATCTACAGTACGGAGGTCTAGGCCACAATTAACTGGCATCCTTAGCAATAGCTCATAGTGTAAATTAACTACTAGTGGATCCACCCTTGGAGACCCCCCTCTGTTGGCACAGAGTGGGAGTTAAAAATCGGAACCAACCTATAATTAGGAATCAACCTGCAGTTGCTAAGCCACTTAATTTATATATAAAAATAATATTTTATAGATAAAACATTATATATCGCAAACTATATAAAAAAAATATAAAAAATTAAAAAATTTAAAAATTATTTATATTAATTATTTAAATATAAATAATATGTTTTTAAACTTTTTTAACTTTTAAATATATTTTAAATTAATTTAATATAATATATAAAAAATACTTTAAAATATTTTAAAACGTTTTTAATTTACTACTACTATTTATATAATATTACTACGTTTATAAAATTATTAAATAAATTATATTTATTATTATTTAAATTATTAACTATTTAAATAATTTTATTTATATTTATTTTAAACAAAATTTTTAAAATATTATTTATTTTATTTATACTATATAAAAACCCTAGTAAATTATATAATAAAATTAATATATTAATTAATAAAAAATTATTTTTAAAGCTATTTAAAAGCTTTTAAAATATTAAAAATAGCTTATTTATTTTTAAAATTTATAATAATAATAATATTAAATTTATATTAATTTAAAAACCTAGTTATTTTATAAGTTTTTTATTTTAATTTAAAATTTAAAAAAAATACTTAAAGCTATAAAAAATAAAATTATTAATTTTCTTAATATTTTAAAGCTAGTTATATATATAAAGATATTAGCGTTTATACTATTATTATTTTGGTATAGTGTACCATGGGTAGTTAAGTAAGTAGATTGATGGATCTCCGAAGGAGATCCGTTAACAATCACCGAAGGCGATTGCCTTAAATGACTAGACTATAGTGGGTCTGGTGGGCTGCAGTGCGGCGCTACGCGCCGCGCAGCAGCGCCACCCCTTAACACT
>MU384147.1:0-24239 GCA_022495065.1 Xylaria telfairii | reverse complement strand
TATTATATTAATAAACTAAAAAATTTAATAATATTTTAAAATAAAATATTTAAAATTATTATATATTATATAATTATATTTAAATAAACAGTTTTATTATTTACGCTTATAATTATAATAATTATTTTTTTTTAAAGATTTATTTTAAAGCTTAAACGTTTTAAACTTATATTAATTAAGTATTAAAAAAAACAGCTATACGTTAAAACTTTTAAGTGCTTTATAATTATTTATAAAACTTAATTAATTAACACTTGTTATAATAAACATATATATTTTAATATTTTTATAAATATATATTATATTAAATAACTTATTTTTTTTTTTATAAAGTAAATATTATAATAATTAACTTAACTTTTATAATATATATATAATAGTTATATTATTTATTAACTTAATAAAAAAACAGCGGTATAAGCTTAAAATTACTTAAAGATATATTTAAACCCATAGTTTTTCACGTTTATTGTTTTAATAAACTAATACTTTAAAATATAATTATTATAATAACAGCTTTATTAATTACTACGTTAATAAACTAAAAGATTTAATAATATCTTAAAATAAAATACCTAGGGCTATTATACGTTATATAATTATATTTAAATAAATAGTTTTATTATTTACGTTTATAGTTATAATAATATTTAATTATATATATTAATTTAAAAATATTTTTAATTTATGTTTAAATAAGTTTTTTAATATAAATTTATTTTATTATATAAATATATTATATATTTTTAAATTTATTTAATATATTTATTAATTATATTTAATTATATTTAATAATTATTTTTTATTAAAATATTTTAAAATTAATTAATTTATTTTTTTATATTTTAATAATTATTTTTTTTTTAATAATTAAATTAATTATTATATTTAATATACTAATAAAAAACAAAGCTATTATAATATATATTATATTATATAAAAAATTTAAGTATAAAAAAAGAAAAAAATTTACAAGGTTATATAAAACGTAATAATAATAATAATAGCTACGTATATATAAAGTAAAGCTAAGTTAAGTGATTAATAGTTAAATGATTATTAATCACGTGATATAAGTTATACGTATAAATAAATAACTAATATAAGGTTTATATTAGTTTTATTAAACATTTAACTATAACTTTAATTTTTTAAAAACTTATAAAAAATCTTTTATATACTTTTTAATATTATTTTTAAAAAAAAATTTTTTAATAAATATTAATATTTATTTAAATAAAATTATTTTTATTAAAAAACTTTTAAATATAAAATTTAAAAAATTTAATATTTATAATTTTTTAATATAAACTTTTTTTTATTTAGTTATTTTTTATAATATTAATAAATTTATTAAACTTTTAAAATAACTTATAAATATTTTTATTTTATAATATTATTATTAATATAATTTATATTTATTTATTATTTATATAAATTAATATTTTATTTAAATAATATAAATATTTATTTATTTAATATAATTTTATATTTTATTAACTATTTATATTATTATTATAATAATTAAAATATAACTTTTTTTTTATTAATTAATTTTATTATACTTTAAATAATTTTTTTTAGTTTTTTTAATTAAGTAGTTTACTTGCTAGCTTTAGTAGTTTATGCTATAACCTAGGCAAGTTTTATTAGGGGTGCTTGTCAAGGTTATATATAAGCGTTAGCGAGATCAAGTGAGAAGAAGTTGAATTGGTTAGGTCTATATGTGAGACGCCGTCGTAGACGGCGTTCTATATGGGACGCTATCCCTATGGGACAGCTCCTTCTAACCTAACAGTGCCCTAGGTTTAGTGGCAAACAACCCTTTATTTTTGTGGTCTACAGGTTATAAAAGACCACACAGGCCACAGTATTAAATACTACCTAGCTCGCCTGCGTAGGCGCTTCGGCCGCGCGAGCTGACTTAGCCCCTTACAGCCAGGTGCTCGTAGGGGAGGGGATTGGCGGTCCTTGAGCTAAGTAACCTAAAAATATCCAAATAATCACTTAACGAAGTAAAAAGACCGGCATCCGCTTTATGGTTTTATTAATATCTTGTACGAATTATTTGTTAAAAAGAACTTTATCTTTATATTAAAAGACACGCTAGAAGGCTTCATTAGTAGCTGGCCGGAGCTTTAAGGTAACTACGACTAGTTCATGACAACTAAAAAGGGTTAAAGCCCTCCCCTACCCACCTCTCAGGTCCTTTTAGACTTCTAAAATAGATACGAGTCCTTAGGGGTTAGGGTGTCTTAGTTGTATATCTCATGCCACTGTAGGCTGTCTGTAGTTCTGGCTGGAAACACGAGGAATCGAACTAGCCTTGTAGGCCTTGTAATTAGCTTCAGCCCCCACAGCTATGAGGCTCGAGAAGTAGCCTAGCTTGGGCTAATTCTTATAAGAGTAACTGACTCCCACCGCATCCCAACCTCCAAGGGCACCACGAAATCCTCATGCATCGTTATGCTCCTCATCGGACGGAACATGTTAATGAATGGGAGAGACTAGTGCAGTATCGATTTTATCGGACACAGTCATATACCCTACGCTTAGCGACACGAACTACCTTACCGCCAGTAATGAAATTAGACTACCAAGCCAACTATAATCGCCGGTGAGGCGGCTAATAGGCGTAAAGTAGCGACGGAGTCTAGTTACATAAGTTCCTCATCAAGCCCAGCAAGGCGAAGACCATTTGGCATTCACCATGACGACCTTCACCTAGAACCATAAGGCAAATTTTAAGGAGCGTTGTTTCAGCCTACAAACCCTTTACTCCAACTATGGCGGCATACGAACAAATTTTGGGGCGGAGAAGAGGAAGTGCAATTTCAGTCCCCTTACCCGTCCGTAAGCTGGGCTAGGCTACCAAAGGCAGACACGCTTCTGCATTTTCGGTATGTTCTTTTGCATTTTCCTTTTCATTCGCCCTATACCGTGCTGTGAGAACGCACGCTTGAGATGGGCCTGCACAGCCTCGTTGATATCATCAATACTTGCAAATGATTTTCCTGCTTAGCTGAGATGCAATCGGGCTATATCCTCATGACTGATCTCGGTCGAGACAAGATGATGGATAGGGTGACGTCGCTGGCCTGCGGTTTCCAGCCAACAACTTCACCCTATTCCGGCTCAGCGTCGATTACGATGGCAAAGCCTGCATATATCGGATTTATTTGTCTTCATTTGTTCGGCGACCTTTGCAGCTTTGGTGGACAGCCATTGTGTCGCTTTGTGCTCGAATCCCTACGATGTAAAACCTCCGCTCACCGTCGCAACCTTCGCTGCAACCTATCGTTGATTATCCATACATATCAATTTCAGTCACCGAATCCTCTTATCTCATCCATGATGGCGAAGTAATTTGGCGTAAGAAGGCCGGTAAATCTTATGAGGCCTGTTGGTCTACGAATGGCCTCGCAACCAGAACTGGGCCTCATTCGTGATGATGGTCATTTGCCAGCCGAAAATCGTTGTCCAGACCGCCATTTGATATGTCATGGCAGTGCGTCAACTCCCGAACCAAGGAAATGCCATTGTACACGCGATCCTGAGCAGTAGCGTTGGGAGGAAGGATCTCTACACGCGTGGCCACCCTACGCAGTACTTACTTGGTTCGGTTAAACCAATATCGCCAATATATATTTTGTTGCTCAGGCCCATGGCTCCAGTCTTGTTGCGTTCTTGTATCTCCTCTATAAATCATACCCCCCCGGCATGCTTTCTAGCCAAACTCATGATCACAACCCATCAGACATCATCAGTTGAAACGAACTCGTTAACCTTGTTGCATCTCTTCCCAACATGGCCGGAATATTCTATTGCGTAAGGAACTCTTCAACCATAAGCCCCCAATTTACTGATTTGTGGATAGTGTAACTGTGGCCATGGGCCATGGAACCCAAGAGTTGATGGCCACTGTCACAACTGCCAGCATCAACAATGCACCGATTGTAAAATCGGAGGAACGAAGTAAACCCCAGGTCGAGAAAGTAAGTTCATCTATAGGAACATCTCAAGGTGGGCACAAGGTTCTAAGATGCCCAGTAGCCGCTCAAATCGCCATTGTCTAGATCCAGCCGCGACCATATTAGGATCACAGGACTAATCTACCACGTAGATATTTTGGACCATACATCCTTTTCGCGATTTGAGGATAGGATAATCCGAATTGTCCATCAGAAGAGGTTACCGGACCTTCATTATTCCATTCGGGTGTATTACCGCCAGACCTGCCACGGTTCGTACGCAAGGCGCCAGCGTGGCCAGTGGTGGCCACTATATTATTACCACCACCACGGGAAACGGCACATGGGGCTGCATCTTTTGTCATTTTTGAGCCTGGGAAGTAGGCAATACGAGGCGCGGTAACACAGTACGATAACACAATCTGGGTTAGGTGTTGGAAGAGAGCGCTGTTGGCAATTTCCTTGCAAAGGTCTCTTTTCTATTTAGATGGATTAAAATACTAGAATTTAGAGTTGGGCATTGTCATTTCCTGTATTATAGGAATATTAGAATTCGTCTGCTTAACTACGAGAGAAGTATACTATAAGTGATTTGGCATAAATTCAATCTTCGCTGCTTATTTTTCCGTTATCTTGGTAACGCAGAGAATGGTAGAGTATCCAAGATTAACTATATAATAGATGCGTCATCGATGTTTACGTAATCAGGCGGTTCGGTCTGCGCATGATTTACCTCAGATCTACTCTAAACCCGGATACCGATACGCAAGTCTCAACCGAAACGGTGGAGTGCAACCTACTTACTCAGGTGCAGAGTCAGCGAACAATTAGCAATGTGAAACCTGAGAGTTAATATAAGGCTTCCTCCTATTTCTGAATTCGCACTCTTCACTTTTGGTTCGATATATTTGTTTGTGGCTGATTACTACTACGGGCCACGATTTCCATCAGGAACCAATTTTCATTTAGAGCTTTCAACGAGCGGGAGAATAACGCCTGTTTCAAAAAAGATACCTACTAGAAGATGAGGCGACTCAGGTGTGCGTATACCGAGACGGTCGGTCATCTGACACATACCAGCGTTGACGGCCCCTTAACCGTGCTGGGCTTCGAAGAACCTTCTTATTTGGGTATCTTCCCTCATATACTACGGAGCACTCCGAAAGAAGGATATTCGGTGTGCTGCGGCTGCGGCTGCGGCTGCGGCTGCGCCTCTACACTGCAGTAGCTTGGTTGCGAGGCGTGGAATCCACGCACCTGCAATATCGCGTCTTTACGACAAAAAGGCCACTGTTAGAAAATTCAACAATATTAAGTTGTAATATATTCTGTTGCGTTAAAGTCATACGAGAGAAGCCAGTAGCGCCTTACAACCCAGGGTTTTTTTTTAAAGTGGAACCAATTAGTACAGCCCCGGTTTGATTGGCGACGCCGGGCACTTTCATCGGGCAATTGCTCATGGGAACAGCCATCAAGCCCCAGCGTATGATAATCCAACGGAAAGCTCTGGCATGACTTTAAATTGCGCTGCCGGCTCCGGATTTTTGACCACACTAGGGCACGTGAATTACGCTACTGATTGAACGGCTTCACCCCAATACTGGGATTGGGCACCACTTGGCTAGCATGGCGGTGCGAGACAATAAATGAAGCATGGTTATACGCCGAGTCGACGATTAATGGATATTGTTACCCCTGGTCCAGTCAAACTAACGTCAACTGAAACTTTAACCGTAGAGTGAAGCTTGCCGACATCATGATGTCCACTCTAACCACCTTCCCAGTCACTATTTGTTGTGCTGCGGCCAACGCGTAGCCTAACAGCACCAAGCATATACTAATTTCGTGGACTATGTTGTATCGTAGCCAATCGATCACCAGGGCTAGTTAGTTTGAGTAGCTTCGCAAAGTCAGAAACCCACTCGTTCGATATCACCGTTAACCCGAAGCAATGCCATCAGGTCAGGATTATCATCCAAAGTCTGACAACAGCTCTGGAACTATGAGGCGAGTTGATATTATGGGTTTCCGGGAACTTGACACCACTCACAGCAATTCGGTTTCACTTTTCATTCACACTTGTAACATGCAAGATTGCACTCACCAAGAAAATCAGTTCCACGGATGCTTGTTTTCCAGAAACTACAGACATACAGAAAAGGCCTTCATAACTGGCATATATAAAGATGTGCTTGACACTCCCCGTCGACAATTCTGCTTTCCACAAGCATCACCTCCACGAAGAGTTTGATATCATCTTACCCACACCTACCTCGCTTCATATCAAGTATCTTGAAGATGCCTGGATACACGTACACTACAGTACTTTACTGTGTAAGCTGCGATCCACCGTATGAAGTCGAATCATGTACTAATAAACCAAGTGTAATTGCCACGATGGGCCGTGGAACCCAAAGACGACAGCTCACTGCCAGAGTTGCCAACACTCTTTGTGCGACTTTTGCCGCCGTGAGAAGCGCAAAATAGACATCTAACCGACAAGGTAAACATATAGTACACTTTAATCAAACATGCCGTGAAAAGCACTAATGGGATCCTCAGGCTACTCCTCTGCTATCTCGCGAATTCCTCCGATCTGGCAGCACTGGTAGGCCACTGTTTAATCCTCTGTGAGGTGTCTTTGTATTACCATACCGGATTTTCCGTCAACCCGCAATGGCTTTCTCTCATTATTAAGCCTTTCAACATAGACTTTTACGTGCACTTTCGACGAAGCACTTATCACTGCACTCTTCATTGTCCCCTCCTGAAGTTAGGGGCGAGAAGAGGAAAATCGACAGCACATCGAGACGGAGTACAGCACGTCCCTTCGTTTTCAAATTAAATATCGTCATTGATACGTGGAATAAAGATGGGGTTTAGAATTTGATTTGTTCATACTAAGTGGATATGGAAATTTCCTTATTGCAGTTACAAGTAGGGACGGCAGTTTCCAAGGTCTTGTAGCAGATACGAAAATATTTATTTTGCCAACTTTTGTCTAGGCATTTTATGTATTTCCAAAGGGCGGGGAGGGGTGCGGCTGATGGCAACTATTCACATGTACCAAGATTTCTTTTGACTCAATACACGCCACTGGTTGGCTGGCAATTACAATCACCCAAGAAACTGTCTACCTACCATCCATGTATCCAAAATGACAATGGTAGCCTTTGTAGAAAATGGCAAGTCAAGGTGGTCTTGTCCCAATTACTCTAGAGAGTCGTGGACTGTTCTAGGCCATCTATTGGGCAATGCGCCACGCTATTCCGTGCTCTGCCGGATCGGAACCAATCATGTTGCCTTGCGTATTACCAGTAATAACCCCTGGTGCACGATACCGATAGGTGGCCGCTGCATGTCACGGTGCCTCTAAGGTTGCCTGCCTGGCCTCTCACCCAACATCCTGGGAGACTAACCCCACTAACCCGGACGTTGGCTCAAATGGCTGGTGACTGCGCAGCTGACATGGGGCGTTTCCAAGTATTTTCACCGAAGCGCGTCAAGTTCATCGGTCGGATATTTCTCACTTGATACGCCTGGCCATCCTACCTCTTGCTGATTTTATTACATCAGAGTATAACTATGTACACCGCCGTCGCCTAACTACTATGACATGGCCAGCCCCCATAGGACTTCCTAACACAGCCCTAGCACGGCATCGTCATTTGTTTACCATAACTATCCTGACGGATTACCGTTGACGGCTAAGGCGTTGATAGTATCGTCAGCTACATCGGTCAATATGCCTTGAATTGAGAGCTCCTTGATGCGGTCACACAGGGCGATAGGATCTCAACCCCCCTCGAGGGACATTATGAATTTGGAGTTAGTTACTGCTATCTCGAGCGTGGTTAATGAGCGGCATAGAAGCTTCTGGATACTGTCTTGGCCTAGAGATCAAAACGTTATACCCAAAAAATTACCCAGGTGGGATGAAAATGGGGTTGAAAATTACTCACGGAGGCAAACGCCAAGGCCAGCAACGATGGGACTAGCCGCCGACGTTCCTGAGGCGGTGGTCTATAGCCAAGACGACTCGTCAGTAAGTTTTCTTTGTTTGGAAGCCTGGAAGAACCCCTCTATCCAATTCTTGAATAGGATGCGATCAACTCACCGACCACCCTTCATACGATGTGTTTTCGATGTTAGTACCCGGTGCCTAGATATCAACCACGAACCCGTAGTTGTTGAACACTGTCTTTGCATCATTTCTCGTCGCTTGCGGAGACAGTGCAGGCAGAGAGCTCCGAAGCAGGCGAGGCGTCTGCGGCGTCCACGTTGTCGTTGCCCGAGGCCACTGCGACGAAAGTGCCGGCATTTACCAACCAGCCATAGCATCGTTACTAGCTTGGCTCTTTCTATCGCCGAGAAATAAGTTAACGGCGGTGCCCTTTGGATAGTTGCGCTTCTGCGCATCCTGCGCGACCCAGTCAATAGCAGCGATGATGCTGTTGCCGTCTGCTGTGCCATCGTTCCTAAACACTTCAATAGCAAGCAGTTGCGTCCTCCCTGCCACGCCATATGGGTTTGAACCAACGATTCCCGCTACGAAAGTTTCGTGGCCAGCGCCGTCAATATCTTCATCGTCGGCGAAATTCGCAGCCCAGGATGCTCGTCCGCCGAAATCTAGGTGATTGATCTTGATTCCAGTATCAATCGCATATACACAGGTGCCGTTACCGTCCGAGTCATTGCGAACGTAGCTGTTATCTCTCTTGTTTTGATGGGATATGCGAGTAACGCCATAGGGTGCATTTTCCTGGGTGGCGTCGTTGCTCAGATAGAACCTCGAATCTTCTACAACGTACTCGACCTGGGCTATTGGTCGGGCCACCTGTGATGTAATGACATACCACAAGATGGCTTGCTTATGTTGGGGTTGTCTCTCAATAACTGAACCGAGCTTTCACTGAGTGATTTAGTGAAGCCCTTGAATCTCGTCACGTTGTATATATGCTTCGCATTGACCATATAGGCCGTTATAGTATCGTCCACATCTGACCTGGTAAAGACATTCCTCATCTTCACAATATACATGTTTGGAACTCGATGTTCATCGGCTACGCCTAAGAGTGGCGCTCTTCCACTCCATTTAGGCACCCACCTCGCCGTAGTGAGGGATGCTAAGACAGTCTAGCACAATAGTGACTTGGGATACATTGTGACAGTGCCTGGGTTGTCGGCCAACCTTTGCGTGATGCAAGGAGGTTAGGGCGGGTTAGAGATAGCAGTTATATATTTATGAATGGATTGGCGGCTGCTCGTCTTAGATAACCCCTTTATGTGAGGTGTCGGCACCGTGAGGTGGTCATCATGGCAGCATGAGGATGACACCTTCCAAAATATTCCGATATCTCTTGAAGACCTGACGGTGACTAGATAGCTTCTGTGGACTTTTTCTATTGCAGATCACTGCCTGTTCATTCATTCTGATGCAGTTTTGATTCCTTCATTAATCCTGGCAAATTCACTCTCCTTCCTATATAGGCAGCTTGAGTTTCTATGATGGGTCAATTAAAAATAATCTCAACTTGGTAGTGAAACTTTTCGTTCTGCCGTTGTTTCTTCATATATGGTGGTGCCTCGCGGGCTATGCACGAATGTTCCTCGTAACCTTGTTCTGTAGTAATTCTAATATTGGGATATACGCTTGTCTCCCTAGTTCTGCGAAGTCTTCGATCCTGACTTGGACATATGAAGGGTCATCCTATCACTACTATTGAAATGTTGCTTCAATAAGAGGATTAGTAGGGCTGTGATTACTTATAGTTTTGACCAGCCACAACCAGGACGAAGAGACCCGAGATCGTGTTTCGGCTCCGCGTCGGCAGTGGGCAGCAGCTAATAAGGATTATCCACCTTGCCGGTATCTTCATATAATATATATATACGGTAGTTTTCGGCCTTACTGGGGCCTAGTTCAACAATCCACCGTCGTGCCACTACCTACTAGTTAGTATATGTATTAGGTAGAGTGGATATATGTACGGGTATGTGTGATGCTTGACGCTGGCATGGCCGCCAGGTGGTTTACACCTTCTGTATCTACTCCACTAAGGTTAGGTAACAGATTGTGCAAGTAGGTCCTGAAACTTCATTCGAATCAACTATATATGTATGCATTCGAATTCGGAAAGAAGCGCCCTAGGTTTCATTGTTAGACTGATCGTCTTTGTAGTACATGATCAAATGCTATAGTTGCTTGTAAGGCTCATGACGGATACAACTTGATCCCCTTGGTACATACTGTTTAGTTGTAGTGGTCCGATTCAACGTTTGGGTTTCGACTCGCACTTTCTAGCTCTCCTCTCCTCAAGCTAGCTGCACACTCGAAATACTCTAGGTTAAAGTAGTGCAGCTAGGTGGTCTCTGAATCCAGCACAGCCTCCGATAGGGACAGCCATAGGATTCTAAATTAATAACATTAGATAGTATAATATATGCGTAAGTACTGTAATTACATGCGAACTACCAGACGTAGTTGTGTCGAGAGGCAGGAGATTAATGGCGATCGAGTTGCTTGGTCGGTTTATAAAGTGGACCAGCAATATTTGCAACGTATTTAGCCACGTCCCTAACTATAATAGGCGCATTAGCATATTAGGTAGCCAGCGATAAATTTGAATTATGGCCACTGCCAAAACCTTTTACAGTATCCCGGCTGACCCGAGGCCGAATACGACAGGCGCTTCTACACTGCTTTCACTGAAACACCACTTCAGTTCGACGGAGCATTATCATTACATGGTGTCCGGTTTGGTGTTATTGGGTTGAGTGGTGGAAAGGTGATAGCGCGCAAGGAGATTTCCAGGTTCGAACCTACGGCGGCTGTCCTTAATTGTTATTGGGTAGCCTGTTGATGGAGTTCTAGGTCCCATAGTGGTATGCCGGATGTGCTTAATTAGCAAGTTGAATTGGGATATTTAGTCTTTCAATACAGGTTAGGAGGATAATACTAATTGCTAGCAGCTAGCTCAAGACTAGTGAAGTTTACTAATAGCTTCCTACTTAAATAGAACAATCGACAGTTCGTTCTCCAGCGGATCAACTGCATCAACAGTCAGCTTTCTACTACATACTTATGTAGGTACTTATGCTTATATACTGTACCGCCTGGCAACCATACTGTAGTGATCTACTCTATAGCGTACACTTTTAAGTACTGTATATTACTGTGTGGCAGTTGTGACTTTGGCGCTACGCTAAGCTGTATCAAGTACAGCAAGATTCCTGATGTAGTGATGCCGTACGAAGACAATACCTAGACAGGCTTAGACCATTGGGGACACCGTGCGAGCAAGGATAATTAAGGATTGCACATCTCCCTGCACTACCCTGCTTCCCTCTACTGGAAGTACCGAACACGGCGGGTCGTATAACTGTAATGATAACTCTACCCTGAGAAAATTGATATGTGGCTTTCCTGTCCTTTTCTTCTGTGGCACCTTGATTCTGCAGGGTACTAATTAAAGCTCGATGATTGTATGTGATTTGAGGTAGGTAGATACAGTAGACAATATAGGATGAAACTCAACTGCTTTGATGGTGATGTACTATCCTTGCATCTGATCTACAATCTCGGTACTTATCTGCTCATATGATGCAACCCACGTGCTAAAGTGGCTCTACATATACACTAGCATTTCTACTATGGCACTTGAAAAGATGCACATGGGAAGGAGGGTATATTGAGCATTAGTATAGAAGTCGGGACGGAACATCGAGAAGAAGTGTCTTGTCACCGAATTCTGAAGTATGTACTGTACAGGCCGCAGAATCGATAACAGGGTCGAGTGGGTATGGGCTGTCAGCTTTCCAGGAACGACTGCTGTTTCAAGAGTCTGATATCAGATCCCTACCCTTCTAAGCCCGCTATGCCTATATAGCATGCCAATCCTGTCAGACGCGATGATACCTATTCGCATATGTCTTGGCGGCGAGCCGGTAGATCTACCGGGGTGCTCTTCTCTTTGCTAGGACATATGTAGTCAGCCATCCCCAGGTCGCATGCAATGGCCCTGTCACAATTCACCCATCCATTGGCATCCTGTAGGACACCGTCAAGAACTGGCCCTTGCGCAATTGTCGCCGTTTGTCTCGCCCTCTCGTCTTGTTTGGGAGGGGCAGGAGTGCCGGCGACAACACCAAGCTGCCAATCAATCGATGGGAACGTCGGTCGCTTGTTATTGGAGTAGCCAAGAACCGGCCCAACGATGCCCATTCCCGTCCTCCCCACTGAGACACCGGTACCGCGTCCACCGCCGGGGCCGTCGTATGTGACCGTTGTGCCGATTGACCTGTCTTTCAGGTTCTTTATTGCGAGCGTCGTCATCGCATTTCTCGTCTTAGCCACCCTCCTGCTGCGTGTGGCATCGCGTTTCTACATCGCATTGAAACTCGGCTGGGACGATGCACTTGTCTTTGTTGCTTCGGCATTCTCCTTTGGGCAAACGGTCCTGTTTGCACTTTGTGCGTATACCGCTCCTTCATGTCGGATAGGGTAGAATGATGTTTTTCTAACCTGGCATTTAAAGTGGTATTTGGTGGCTTAGGTCATCACGCTGAGACTGTACCAGCACCTAATCAGTTTTCAATCCCGAAGGTACGTTGTTTGTAGCTCGGAAGCTACCTTTCGCGGTGGGAAACCCGGATTTGATTGATTCTTTATCATGCAGGTACTTTTTAGTTTTGAGCTCTTTCACATTATCAGCTTGAATCTGGGAAAATTAAGCGCCCTCTTCTTCTATTTGAAGCTATTCAACAACAAATCCGTCGCTAGAATCACGAAATGGTGTATACTCGCAGTCTCTCTCGGGACGGTTGGCTTGGTTTTATGGCAATTTCTCTTCTGCCACCCACTCTACAAAATGTGGGAATGGGACGGACTTGAGAATTGTGGTGATCGCGTACGTGACGTCCTAATCATTATCAACAAGTTGCCGGCCTGTTCTGTTGAATTATATTCGTGTCCCAGATCATTCTAATATCTATTTTGCAGAAACCTTTATACATCGCTGTTTGTGTTTGGTCCATCTTCACCGACCTGTTGGTGCTAGTTGTACCCCTGCCTATCATCTGGAAATTGAAGATGGAACGAACTCAAAAGCTTCGACTCTCGTGGCTGTTTGCGGCGGGCTTGAGGTA
The DNA here is from genome assembly GCA_022495065.1 of Xylaria telfairii. Taxonomy (NCBI): domain Eukaryota; kingdom Fungi; phylum Ascomycota; class Sordariomycetes; order Xylariales; family Xylariaceae; genus Xylaria; species Xylaria telfairii. Next base: position 11,121 of record MU384147.1, on the reverse strand, counting down.
ATCTATGCTATAACTACAGCCGGCTACTCGCAACCTGGATCGCTAACGAGCTTCGTCGACGATAGTGTCACCGCAACGTCTATCATTCGTTTGGCCTATATAGCAACCATCGATTACCACAACGATTTCTCATTTCATAGCGTCCCTCCCACCTTTCTCGCTTTTTTAGAGCCACCCGAAACGATACTCTGTGTTAGTCTCCCAATGCTATACTCCTTTTTCGCCAGAGTATGGCCTGGAAAAAACAGCCGTAATGCCTCTACCCGGCATGTCGGACCACCTCATTCACACACATACGGCTCGAGCTTCGCACGCCGCGTTGATCCGCAAAAGCGGAATTTTACAGCTCTCGAAACGACCCTTCCGGACCCGTTCGAACTAAACGATATGCATGGCTCCCAGCGGCAGGTGATGGTGTCGTCTGTTGGAAAATATAGGGCAAAGCGGATGGGAGGTTCGAGGACGAAGAGCATAGATAAAGATGCCGAGTCTGCTGAGTCGATTAGCGGGTCGGAGGCCGCATTAGTAGAGACCATGCCGGACGGGGTTCATGAGAGCGGTGGTATAATAGTCTCGAAGAACTTTACGGTCTCGGTGACGCAACGCGAATGACCGGTTTACATGCGGTCGCATCTGGGAGGGCTATGATTACGCATACTAGATACCACGAAGCTTATGGCCTGGTTTGATTGGGACAAGCATTATATGTATATTACGAGAGAACGGTAATTGGCACCGGACCTTACGACATGAGATACCCCGAAATTCGATGTGGAGCAGATCTTCCTTGCTATGCTAATCCACCGCTTTCTAGGACTTGGAACAGCTTGGTTTGAAATCCGCACAGGATATGGTAACAAAGCTAAAGAAGAAATCACTCTAAGAAAGAAACTGCGTGAGCTTTTGTTATGTGAGCACCTTCTTGAGAGGAAACAATACTTTTGTTATCCCGATTTACAGATAGAGAAAATGGATTTAAATAGCTTGAGCCGCCACTACCGTCTAAAACTAAGCAATAAACTCTCCAGCCACTGCAAGAAACATGGCGCAAAGAACCCATGGAAACGAAGTTCCCTTAATCATGCCTACTACTATCAACGTTAGATCTCCTCACGTCGATGTAAATACCATTTTATGTCTACAACAAACAGTAAGGCGCTCCCTTGAACAGAACTCCGACGTAGCGAAATGCGTGACCCAGTACGTAGGTACCGACTGCGCTGCGAGATACCTATATCAGAAACCAAAGCATCGACCAAACAGTTCCGAGGTACTTCAACAACATTCGCCGCCCATAAACACCCAAAATATAGAGCCGGCAGGTCATGAAGATGATGATTGTTTTATCGTCGCCGAGCGGAAAATAGAGCATTCCGAGGTACTTCAACAACGTTCGCCGCCCATAAACACCCAAAATATAGAGCCGGCAGGTCATGAAGATGATGATTGTTTTATCATCGCCGAGCGGAAAATAGAGCATAGTTCTTCGCCTCATAATGTTATTACAAATCGGCTAGCACGACAATTGCCTAAAGAGCGCCTTTCACTCCCACCATTCTCGACCTTCCATCAGTTTTCTTCTCTAACTCCAGCGCACAAGGCTCCTCAACATAGGCCGCTTCTTCCCGGGCCACCTTTGACCCTCCAAATCCAGAGGCTACAAAGTGATAGCGACCAGATTCCCGGTCGCATCGTACAATTACCTTCGTTCGTAGAGTTGGTAGAATCAACAACCTACAACCAGAACCTGCCTACACCTTTGTAAATATCAAACTAATACTGTCCATAATTTGATGCATGAGAGTGAGACATCAATTGAATGGTGAATCAATGATTGATGATCTAGAACCTACTTCTATGAACTTAGATAGTCATATCTTAAAATAAACAACCTGGCCTTTTAGAGCAATAATGTGTAATAATTGACTGTTTCGAGGACACCTTCTTGTACCCCTCACCTAGATGCTAAGCTCAACCCCTCTGCGACTGCCCCGCTATGAGACCGTTTTGAATAAACAATGATATCCCACCTATGTCTTCATAATAATAAGAGACGGTCTACAGAACGCCGCTAATACCTAGAATCTCGATACTAGCCACATAAATTCGGGACAATCTTCTCCCCATATTGCTGACGAGTCAATCTGCTGACGATTGACTACTTGAACAACTGCCGGCTTTGAGGAAATCTTAGCGGATCTCTGCGGATGACTGAGGATTACATAAATAATAACCGTAGACAATGAGATCTAAATAATGCTCCGTAATCTCTCAAGGGCTGAAGCCGTCCGGTTCCGTTAGATTAAATAGAGGGCGTACCTAGACCTGCATCGCATGGCTACTTTACCAATCCCCCGCGGTATAGTGCGCGGTGCCTCTGTGTCTCGCATCTACCCCAACCCATTCGTCTCATCTCAGTACATGCGTCGTATCATAATCACACCACCAACCTCAACATGGCTGCTCCAACCAAGGTGCCGATTCCAGCTCTACTGGACTTAACAATCGACAACATAACCCCGAACACGGTTAAAATTAACTCGCAAAGCAGTGACCGGCGCTTGACGTATCTGATGGAACGTTTGGTCACACACATTCACGACTTTGCTAGAGAAACACGCATTAGTACCGAGGAATGGATGGCTGGGCTCAAGTTTCTAGTGCAATGTGGTCAGATCAGCAGCGATGTTCGGCAAGTGAGTTTCTCTGGTGTAATCCAATCTTCACAAGCTGCGACAAGATAGGCATAATCTGTGCGACTGACAGCGACCGATGCGGTCGCTCAACTAGGAATTCATCTTGCTATCTGACATCCTAGGTCTGTCTCTCCTGGTGGATAGCATCAACCACCCGAAGCCACCGAACACGACCGAGGGTTCAGTCCTGGGACCATTCCACACGCACGATGCACCAACGCTTGACCATGGCTCAAACATGTCCTCAGACCCTAAGGGAGAGCCGCTACTATGCATTTGCACGGTAAAGGATATGAATGGGAGGCCGGTTGAGGGCGCCAAGATCGATATCTGGGAGACCGATAGTACGGGACATTACGACGTTCAACACTCGGAGCGGAACGAACCAACCGAGCGATGCGTCATGGTGAGCAACGCCGAGGGACACTTTTGGTTTAAGTGTATCTTGCCTGTCAGCTATCCCATCCCGCATGATGGGCCGGTCGGTAAACTCCTGGAGAGATTGAACAGGCACCCCTGGCGGCCAGCGCATTTGCACTTCATGTTCGAGAAGAACGGTTGGGATCACTTGATTACGTGAGCTTTCCAGCCCAGCTGTAGCAGGCTCTAGTCTGTTACGATGTGCAAATACTGATATTTACGGAATTCAGGTCGTTATATATGCGTGGCGACCCCTACGAGACATCAGATGCCGTTTTTGGGGTGAAGAAGAGCCTGATCGTGGAGCCGCAGAAAATAGATCGTGCCACGGCCGAAGAATATGGGGTCCCCGAGGGCAGCTGGGTTCTAAAGCACGACTTCGTATTGACGACTGAGAAGGAGACGGCGGATATGAGGGATCGGCTCGCTCTCGAAGCTCTTCACAAGCTAGGATTGAATCTGAAGCTTGTCGACCATCTACCCGTCCCGGACCTTGACTAAGTTTCTCTGGGGAGGAAAATAGTCTCTGGACGTTTTGGGGAGGGAGAGGGGGTGGTTGAGTGAGCATTTTATCATGTTTATTTCCATGTTGACAAGGTCGACGCACTGGCTGCCATGTCTGGATCGGTAGTCCGTAACTATCCTCATATAACTGGACGGTTCGAACTGGACGATTCTACAGACAGCATTAAGTCGTCATGTAACACCTAAACCGAGCAGAACCCGAGACGCGACATGATGAAAAAGCCGAATATAAGACTAGTTTTTGAGTTGATGAGAAACGGCAACTACATCCTCTAATGTTGTGCTGCCGAAGTAGTAGAGGGCTGGAGGCGAGAGTGACTGTACCGGAGATGGAAGTGTCGTTCGTGACGTGGCGCCCCTATAGATGTGTGCAGCAACGAACTGATCCTATTCAGGTGGTTCACAACATAGAATATACTAAAAACTTCGCTTCATCAAAAGTCCTGCACTAGAACACTCGGAGTCAGTTGTCGGCATATTAAGTGCGAATTTTGAGGTTCGGGGATTTCAAAACAATGTAGACCCTGTATTGGCCTAGAAAGGAAAGCTAGCATTCTAGAACAATACCGAAACAAGAACCCCAAAATTACTTACCGCCTGTCTCACCAGTTAAAGGCCTTTCAACCCCCATTTTCTTCACCTCTCCCTCTGGCCCCGTCTCGTTGTCTTCGTCTTCACTCTCCCCAGCCCAGCCAGGCTCCTCGTTATCAAACCAGGCATCTTCCTGCTCTCGGCGTTCAAGCGCGTCATACTCATCGTCCTCGTCAATAGCGCAATAGTTGAAGTCGTCGTCCCTGCCGGCGACGAATCGAAGCCGTAGGAATTCATCCCAGCACGCGCGGCCTTCTTCTGCGGTTTGTGGAGCGGATCGCTTCTCGAGATCGTGTGCCTCTAATACTTCTAGCTCCTCCCAGCTCATCTTCGTGTCCGGTGCCGGGTTTAGTTTAGGGCGGGCTCCGGTGCTAGACGATGACCTTGAACCGGACGGCGGCGGGATATGGCTGTTCGTCGACCCTACTCTTCCTGCTAATCCATTTCCCTCATCGAAGCTTCCAGGCCCCCCGCCATCGGTTCCACGCGGCGCGTCGTGGGCCAATTTTGAGAGACGCGCTTCCCCCCTCAGCAAATCGACCTCGAGCACTCGGCCGAATCCTTTGGCGCGACCCTCCTTCTCACGCTCTTCGGGGGACTGAAAGCGCCTTATCAAAGCATCGTAGAGAACAGGGTCTGCTAGCTCATGCTCTAGTGAGCGAAAGTACGACGGGTGGCGAGATAGCCACTCCCGGCGGCGGTTGCGCACCCGAATTTGAGCTGCGTGTGCTGGGCTCTTGGGCGGCCGCGGTTGAGGCCTCTCGTAGGAGGACAAAGAAAATGATTCTGGTGGTGATGCGGATGCGCCACCAGGTTCTGAGCGTGACGACTCCAGTGAGTCTATAAGAGGTGCCATAATATCGAGGCGGGGGGCAAAGAGCGGAGCAATAATGACCTTACACTCGGTTGTACACGAGTTATAACCTGAGCTAAATTTGCCTTAATGTAATACCGTAGGCATCAATATAGACACTTTATAGATGACCGATGATGATTTCTTATTATTGATATAAAGAGGGCTCGAGCAATGTAACTGCATAATTGGAGAGATTTGAATAAAAGACGTCAGCTGCTTGGTGCTAATCAATAGCAGGGTGTGAAATATCTCCGTCAACTACTAGTGGATCCACCCTTGGAGACCCCCCTCTGTTAGCACAGAGTAGGAGTCAAAAATCGGAACCAACCTATAATTAGGAATCAACCTGCAGTCGCCAAACCACCTAATTTACATACAAAAATAACATTTTGTAGGTAAAACACTATGTATCGCGAACTATATAAAGAAAACACAAAAAATCAAAAAATTTAAAGATTGTTTATATTAATTATTTAAACATAAATAACATGTTTTTAAGCTTTTTTAACCCTTTAATATTTATATATGTTAATAAATTTAATAAAAAGTATTATAAGTAGTAAAGTAAATAAATTAATAATCTTTAAAAGAGATTAGCAAAAATAATCACTAAAAGCGATTGCTTTAAGTACAAGATTTTTAATAGGTCTTAGCAAGTCGCGGTGCTGTGCTACGCGTAGCACGTTGCACTTTTTAACATTTTATATTAAGTGCCGGCTTTATAAAAAAGCTTTAGTAGTGCTTTTACTACTTATTATATTTAAACAAAATTATAATATATTTAAACAGCTTTTTGTTATTTTTTTAATAATTTTTTTAATTTTTTAATTATTTTTTATATAAATAACTTTATTTAACTTTATTTATTTTAGGTCGACTTTTTTTATATATTTAATATTCTTTAATTAACTTAGTTATATTTTACAACTGTTATTTAAATTGTTATTAATTATCTTTATATTTATAACTTTTTTATTTAACTAAGTATTTATACCTGGTTTTTATTTAGTTTAAACAATAATTTATAATAATTTTAATTTTAAAAAAGTCGCCGATTTTTTTGTTGTTAAATTAATCGTTAAACATTAAACTTAAAGATAATATAAATTAATTAAACAAATTATTATTTTTTTTTTTTATAATAAATATATTATTAAAATTATAAAATATATATTAAAAATCTCGGGCAACTTTAATTTATACGTAAAATATCTTACTTGCTGTTTAACTTTAAATAAACTAGCTTTTTATTATAAAAATTTCTTAAATAGTTTTTTAAATAAATAATAATTAAAGTATAAGTATAAATAAACTTTTTGTTTTTTTTTAAACTTAACTAGTTAATATTTTTAATTAAAGTAATACTTAGCTTTAACTACCACGAAGTTTATAGCTAATTTTATATTTTTTTAAAAATAAATATGTAATTATTGTATTTTTAAGTAATTATTTAATCTTTTTTATATAATAATATTATTTAGTCCAAGTATATAAAACCCGAATAATTACTCGTGCGTTAATAATTTAATAGCCAACGAATATGCGTTATTTAAGTTTTATTATAGTAAAATCAATAAATCTACCCAACTATTCTCTAAGTGCTCGAAAACGTAATATCGCACAGCTATTTCCACTGTTTAATTCTTTCTTTCAGCCAACCCATCGCCTTAAAAATAATACTTGTAGAAGGTTATACGTGATAAAAATATACGTTAAAATATATATATAATAGAACTATTATTAAAAAATATAAGTAAGAAAAATATATATTAAAGAAAATATATAATAAAAATATAAAGTTAAGTTTAAAAAATGAAAAATTCTTTAAGTTTTTATATATCTTAAGGTTTTAATTATTACTTTGTTGCCTTGTTTTTTTAGTATAGTTTTTTTTAGTAGTTTTAAGCTTTATTTTTTAATAGGTTATTTAAGCAATAAATAAATACTTTAAGTTTCTTAATAAATACTTAATACTACGCGTTGTATAGTTTTTTAATAAATATTAGTATAACGTGTTTATATATAGGTTTTTTAATAAATACTAGTACTACGTGTTATATATTACCTGTTAAGCTTTAGTTAATTTTTATATATATAATTATTTTATTAATTAATAATATAATTAAAAATAAAAACAAGTTAAACTATGTTTTTTTATAAAGTCTTAAAAAATAACTACTTTTATATAAAATAATATATTAAAAATTTACTTAAGTTTTAAAAAACAACGAGCTTTTTCCAAGGTATTATAAGTTTTAACAGTTTTAAAAAACAAAACTAGTTTATATAATAACTATAAACATTAATATTTAAAAACTTAAATATAATATTATTAATAATATAAATATAACTACGTTAAATAAAATATAATACTAAGGTTTTTATAACTTAACTTATATTTATTAATAATAAAAAAGTTTTATTAATTTATATATAATTAATTTATCTTGTTAGTTTTAAAAAAATTTTAAAAAACAGCTCTTAAATCTTTTATATTATATAAACAGCTAGAAAATCTTAAAAAACAGCTCCATTATTTATAATAATTTAAAATAACACTAATTAATAAAAAGTCTTAAAAAACAACCTTGTTAAATAATTTAAGCCTAGCTTTAATTCTTAATAATATTAATTATTATAATTAATAATAATATTAATATAATTAAAACTCGCTAGTTATTATTTAATAAAGAGTATTATAAGTAATAAAGTAAGTAAATTAATAATCTTTGAAAAAAATCAGCAGAAATAATCGCCGAAAGCGATTACTTTAAGTACAAGACTTTTAATAGGTCTTAGCGGGTCGCGGTGCTGCGCTGCACGTAGCACGTCGCACCTTTTAACACTTTGTGTCAGAATTACAGTACGCGAAATAAACTTTTAAATCGCACCTAATCCCACCTAATCCCACCTAATCGCTCTTAATTACACTTAATTACACCCGATCATAACTGTTGCAACCCGCACTAGGGACCTTACCAGCTCTTACACACCCTTACATATATAAAGTACTACTTTCACCTATGTATCGCACCTGTTCCTTTCTGTCTTCAAGCTTTAGTCTTGTATTAATACTACTTATTACTTAACTTATTTGCACCTAACCTGGCTTTATTATGACAATAATATTTAATGATACTTAAAAAATTATTAAAAATCACTTAATTACTTTTAAACAACTTATATAATTTTTATATATATAACAATAAATTTTATAATATAATAGTCCTTTAAATATTAATAACTATATAAAAAAAACTTATTAATAATAAGTTTTATTAATAATTTTTATATATTATAATTATATAAAATATATATATTATATTTTATAATTTTTTTAGTTTTAAAAGCTTGTTATAACTAAAAATTAATAAATTTATTAAGCTATGTTTTATATATGTTTAGTTATATGTTTTTAAAATAATAAATAAAATAAATTTATATAATTAATAAAGTTTTAAAAACAGCTTTTTTATATAACGTTTAACTATTATAGTTAAAAGCGCTATTAAAAACGCTAGCATACGTATATAACTTAAATTAACCTTTATAAAGTTTATAAAAACAACTAACTTTTTAAAATTATTAATAAAAAGTTATATAATATAATTAAAATATAATAAATAAACATATTATTATTAAAAATACATTATATTTTAATAATAAACGTTAATAATATTTATAGCTTAGTAATAAAAAGTTAATTCTTAATTATAAATAGGTTTTAATTTTTAACTTTTATTTTATGCTAATAAAAAAAAGTCTCCAAGGGTGGATCCACTAGTATATACTTATATATATTTATATTAGGTACTTTATATATATATAAGTACCTAGGTACCTTGTAAAGTATATAATATACCTAGGAGATAAATATTACGCATGTTGTATTAAGGTATATATTAAAGTAAGCCATATATATAAAAACTTAACAAAACTAAATTTTAAATTTTAAATTTTTTTTTAAAAAATAAAACTTATTATAAATATATTAAAATAAACTATTTATTAAACATTTTTAATATAAATATATTATTTAAAAAAATAATATTTATAAATATTATTAAATATTTTTAAAACTTTATTTTAAATATAAAAAATAATAACTTTTTTTTATTAATTTTATTAATAGTTATAAATAACTAACTAAACACTACAAGGTAAAAAAGGTATATATTAAATAAGTTAACAAGTTATATAATTAATTATTTATATATATATAAATATTTCTTTTTTTTTTATTTTATTATTAATATATATATAAAACTTTAACTAAAAGCTTTATTTTTATAAAAGATATTAATTATAATTAATGGTTGTTTAAAACGTAAAGTAATATAATATCTTTTATAACTTTTTACCACGTTTTATTATATTTTATTATAATTACTATTAATATAAATAATTTATATATTTTTATATTAATACTTTTTTATTTTTTAATAATATTATATAATAAATAATTGTTTTTTTATATTTAACTTAAATATTTTTTTAATATTTAAATATAAATTTTTAAAACATTTAAAATATTTAAAACTAAGTATATAAAAGGAACAATAAAGTAAAACTACAGCTTAAAATACTACGCGGTTATAAGCTGGCCAAGGTGCTGCACAGCTACAAGCTAGCTAAAGTACTACACGGCTACAGGCTGCCTAAGGAGCTGTACGGTTATAAGGTACTTAAGGTGCTGCTTAACCGACCTATTAATAATAATACCTGTAAGGACTATTTAAACGGTTTAACTTAAAAAACAACAACTTAAAAAAAAATAAAAAATATAAACAAATTAAAAAACCTAATAAATTTAATCTTTAAATAAATAAAAACTTTTATTTAATAGTTTAATTATATAATAATAAAATAAAAAAATATTAACTTAATAACTATTAACTTTAAACAAAAAACAACTTAGGTATTAATTATATTAACAAAATTTAACACTATAAATAATTAGCTATAACGTGATTCACAAGCGAGTCGGACACCTAAGCAAGTCGAACACTTTTGCCAAGGTACCCTGCCATATAAATTTATATAGGGTAGTACTTAAGGGGTAAAAAATATCTCCACTAATTTAAGCCCTAAAAATATAAGAAAATCAGATTTAAATAGCCCTTTAAATAAGGAATCCAGGGATAACATTCTTAATTATGCTGGATTTTTTTAAGTGGGGTAAATTTAGGTTTTAAAAATACAGCTTAAAATACCCCTGTAAATACCCCTGCTATTTAATACAATTAATTGCTACACCTTGCGCTACAAACTAAAAAAATTAAAAAAAATCATTTTAAGCTATTTAAATAAATTTAATCCAAAGAATTAAAAAATACTGTTTATTTTTATTTATAGCTTTTTAACACTAGTTATACGGTTTAGTTTATAAGTGTACGTTATTTTTTAATAAAGTAAAAAAAAAAATAACTAATTATAATAAAGCTAAACTTTAAAATTTTTAGTATAAAGTTAATAAGAATTTTAATAATATTTTCGAAATAAAAAAATAAATATTTTAATAAGGTTTTGCTTATAGTTTAAAAATAAAATATAAATTTATTTTAAGTTTAAAAATTAAATTTAACTTTTAATAAATTATTTATTTTAAGTTTTATTTATTTTTATATTACTATAAGTTAAATTTTTACGTATTAAAGTTTAATATTTTTTTTTAGTTATAATTAATAAAGTTTTAGTTTATTTTTTAATATTAATTATTAGTTTAAATATATTATTTTTTATACTTGCTCTTATGTTTTTTAAATTAATAAATTATTTTAAAAACTATAATATTAAATATTAATATTTATTAATTATATTTTAAAAGCCAGCTTTATTATTTTACTTTATAATAAGTTTTTTTATTATATATTATTTTTTTTTATTATATTTTTCATTTTTTATTTGTTTTTTTTATTTATAAAAACAAATATAAATAAATTATACTTTAATATAATTTATTATAATTTTAATAATTATACTAAAAATATATTATAAAGCTGGTTATATTAAATAAAAAAATAAAAGTAATGT